>VYXH01007039.1:150437-165025 GCA_013397275.1 Burhinus bistriatus | reverse complement strand
TTTGGGTGAATTGTCAAGTTTTTTTTTTCTTTTTCTTTTTTTTTTTTTTTTTTTTTATTCCTTAGAAAAAATAAAGCAGACAAGGTTTGAAAGCAGAGAACAACATGCCGAGTGCTTCAGAGAGTTTTTCTAACGATGCTTGTCAGGTCCTTCATCTGGAGCTGCTCAGCTTGACAGCCTGTGAACTCCCATTTCTTTAACCAAAGCCCTGAAAACATGACATTCCGCTTAAACTACCCTAACCCTTTAAACTACTCTAACTCTTTATAGCTGTTTAAGCTGCTTAAGATTCAGCTACACTTCAGATCAATTCAGACGCTGAAGGATTGCAGAGCAGCCGAATGCTATAAACTCGCCTGGCTTTGAAATGATCTCAAAATTGAAAATGTTTCAACTGGTAGTATTTAAATATTCATTGCTCTAAATCTAAGAAATTTGCTTCTAAATAGGATTGAATTATGAGTCTCAAAGAGATTTGCAGCACAAAGCCCCATTTGCAGGGAGCCTGAGTAGCAGTTTCAGAGTTATTAACTTCTGCAGTTAGGAAATTCCTCCTTAAGTGGCATCTTTAACAAATGCTTCACAAAATTGCCTTCACCGATCAAAAAATACAGACGCAATTAATTTGTCTTGAATTTTAAACCTCACTGACATCAACAAAATGAGCTGTATTTTATCTCCCTGGCTCCCGCTACCCAAGCTGAGTGCAAAATCTGGCAGTGACATAAAATCGGTACGGCTCGATGTTTTTGTGCTCGTTTGCTCAGATTCATTAAACCAGTTGTGATGGGGATGTGCAATCACACGCGCGGGCAGGCACAAACCCAAAAGCGTTGCTGGGGTGAGATGGAGCAAACCCAGTCCCCAGCACAAGGCGAGTTGTTTTTAAGTTACGAGCACCACTTGGGCCACCCTTTAAAATTGCAACAGCCCGGGCAGTTCCGTGCATCAATATGATGCTGTGCTGGTGGGTTTGTGCCAGTTTTTAGCCCACCATAGCAGGGGTCAGAGGAGGTGACACCAGCCTGGGTGAGGAGCAGATGCCTCCAGTGCACAAGATGCAATGTGTTTGTGGCCAAGTTTCTTTCCTGCCGAAAGAACAGGACGTGATTTTCCTGGCTGAAATAGGGCGAGACCTTGTTAGGTCACCTCTCCCACCTCCGCTTGGCCATGGAAATGAGTTAAATATCAAACTCTTCAGCTGAACTGATTAACCAGCTCCAACGCTGCTGAGAGCCGCTGGGGTGGAAGAAGTGGAAAAATGCGCAGTTGTGGAATGCGATGCAGAGATGTGCATTTGAGCTCATTTGAAACGCCCAGCAAAACCCCCTGGGGACCCAGGTCTGCAATCTGGGGGTCAGTGGAGAACCTGCTCAATGCAGCAATGGGGATGGACGACCTCTAAAGCACCACGTGTCCCAGGAGAGCCACATGATGCTTGATGGTACTTCCCCTGCACCATCTCCCCAGCTGATAGCGTGTGCAGGTCCTTGGCATGGGACTTGAGCACCTACATCCAACAAGGAGATCCTACAAGTCCCGCTCAACTCTTTGATCAGAAATCACAGAACAGTTTGGGTTGGAAGGAACCTTTAAAGGCCATCTAGTCCAACCCCTCTGCAACGGGCAGGGACATCTTCAACTAGATCAGGTTGCTCAGAGCCCCATCCAACCTATCCTTGAATGTTTCCAGGAATGGCGCATCTACCACCTCTCTGGGCAACCGGTTCCGGTGTTTCACCACCCTCATTGTAAAACATTTCTTCCTTATATCCAGTCTAAATCTGGCCTCTTTTAGTTTAAAGCCATTAGCTCTTGTCTTATTGCAACAGGCCCTACTAAAAACAGCCACTTAATTCCCTCAAACTCCAGCCTGGAATTGGTTCCCAGGGTGGCACCAGTCGTGGCAGTGTTCGTCATCATGTATTGGGGCATAGGGACCATCACTGGTCTTTAATGAAGAATTTCAGGTGCTTTAGTGGTGCCGACGTTTCCCAGAGCTTGAGGATGGGGGGGTCTGTGGCACGCTGCAGTAAGGATTATGTTAAATAGGATTTTAATGTGGTAACATCAGCTTACCAAATGCTCCAAAAACCAGCAAGCACAGGAAAATCACTGCTTACTCTGGTCAAAATATGCATTTCTTTTTATCTTCAGAAAAATGTCTCGTCTGGAAGGAAATGGTTGCACATTTAGAGATGGGTGGTGGTAAGACGGCGGCATTTCGGCACTGAAAATTACACCTTGTGATTTTAACAGAGCCTCGGGGAACGATGTGAACAAACGATGCAGAGGATGGGCACTGCAAGCTTCAATATCACACTCTGGCCACTTCCCTCCCTCCTGCTGGAGCTACCAGTGGGGAGCATCTGGCCTTCCTCCAAAAACCACATGCAATTTATTGCTCCGATATTAAAGGCTGGACTATGAGCCCTAACATCACCCTTGGACCAGCGGGCTGTAAATCCATGCCACTCACCATGGGACTACCATTGCGGTGGCGCAGATCTTGGTGGGCATCATGCTGTCACCTTCAGCCTGGAGGAGGTTTGGGGCCACGGAGCAGCACTCACGCCTCTTGCATCCTCGTCTAAGAAATGCTAATTGCACGGCACTTGCTTGAGCCGCGGCTCTATAATTAGCAGTGCTGCGTCAGCATGCGTTGGTGCTGCAGTGTTAATCTCACTGCTCGTTTTCCAGGAGCTGCTGGGACACCAGACAAACAGGGGGTTATTTCAGGTGACTTGTCCATCACGCAGTTTCCCCGGTCCACCTATCCCCACTGAGCGCAGGTTTGCCCTGTAATGGCACCACTGGATTTTTACAGTGACTACCCAATTAGTCTGACTGGGAAACACTCACAGAGTTGGAAGCACGGTCCTGTGGGCTTCATATTGAGACCCCAGTGGATGACACTTGAGAAGGGAGCTGGGACCTGGCCTGGGGACTCAGCCCCAGCCCCGGGACAGGACGGAGTGCCAGGGCAGCATTAGAGGTGTTAACCCCAAAGGAAGGGTTTGCTGCCCTCAGGGGAAGTATTTTCACCCTTTCAAACACCCAAATCTCAAACTGGAGGGGCGAGTCCCCCATGGCTCTTGTACGTTGGGGCAAGTGTGCCAAAATCAGTGAAGCTGAATGCTAGTTCAGGATGCAAGCCAGACGCTGTATCAGTCTTCCACAGATGCACGTGTATACATTTAAAATCTGGCATGCCATCCTCGTTTGGTTCCTCCAGAGGGGTCTTGAATGGTCCAGAGCACCTGTGGCTTGGGCTGTCAGGCTCAGACCGAGCCCCGCATGGCCATCCATGGCAGCAAAGCCCTGTTGGCATTATTCATCCACGGGGATCATGTAAAGGAGCGCATCGCCTTAGGGGCAGATGCAGGAAAACATCCCCCCCAGCCCTTCCCACCCTACATTCCTCCACACTGAGGTCCTCCAGGGCTGTAGCTGTAGGACACAGGGCAAGGGAAAGCACAGCAAAACAAAAGGAGCGGGAAAGGACAGTACAGAAGAGGGGGACATTCAGTATGAGATGCAGAAAACCCAGGTTACTTTTATTTTTCCCATCAAAACAGCTTTTTTCTTCCCCGCAGCATGGAATTGCTCGGGTATTCTAGGGGCACACTAAGCTTCTTCGATAGCACGTGCCCATGCTCGTGAGTTCAAAGATTACATCTGCCGGTGACCTGTCAGGATTTGGTCCCTGCCGGACCAGCTTTTATTCCTCTGCCAGAGCCAGAAAACCTCACGGGTTCGGCTCTTTGGCATTTCATCCTGCACGTTCATGGCACAACCGAGTAGCTGCAGTCACCGAGCGAGTGTCACCCCTGACTTATGTCACCATAGGAGGGAGAAGAGCCAGGACTATTATGTGGTTTTTATATTAGAGGCCCTATTTCTAGGCTAACAGGAAGACCATGGCAAGTTTTGCAGAAGCCTGTGCATTTTATCCCAGGCAACAAATCCTGACTCAGTCTGTTACATAAATTATTTATCACAGTCACGGAAAGTTAGAGGAGAGGAAGGCTGATCTAGTCCAGACAAGGCGGTTGATGGAAGTGAAGTGAAAGCGTAAGCAAATGCAGGGCCACAATGAAGGCTCCTGATTCCACAAACTGAGCATCGCCAGAGCCCGGCTGCAAATGTCACCAGTGTAAGGACCATCCCTGGCACGGTTTTGGCCCAGGAGAGCTCACACCCTCCCAAAGGTCTCCTGTGCACTGCTCTCGGTGGGGGGACAGGGACATCACCTTGTCCATGGGGGGAATTTGGATGGGGCCACCCTGTGCAAAAGGGTAAGGGTTAATGTTTTGGCTGGGGTGACACCGTACTAGCTGGCCCTGGCACTGTTGAGTTTTCTCACCATCTCAAGGATATTAGGAATAAACAACAAGACTGCAAAGAATGAAAGTAACCAGGGTTTCCCAGCAGCAAGGGCCCTCCCTTGGACGCCACAATGGGAGGGGAGAAGGGAGAAGCCAGGAGCCGAGCTCGTCGAATATCAAAGAGCTGTAAGGAGGACGACCCACCACACCACACAGAAACATAGGCCTTGAATACAAGTGCAGCCCCAAGCTCAACAAGCATTTAATTTCTTAAATTGCCACCCATTGCCCCAAGTCAGGCAAAAGCAAGGAGGAAATCTAGTGGGAAGCTGCATGACAATCCCTGAGGTTAGTGCAGAGGTGGACGTTATTTCACCTTTCATCAGTGACACGTGCTGATGGCACATGGCTGTCTCCACCAAGGATGACCCTGAGGTCTGGAGCAGCAGCGCCAGCTGCAGCCCTGATTTCCCACACCGCAGCTGAGCTGAGCTGAGCTGAGCTGGAGGGGGTCCAACAGGGAAGGAGGGACTCGCTCACCCAAGGAAAAGGGGCTCTGGCTTGTGGCTTCTGCTGGGTTTAGCTGTGGCAAGTGGGGAGACACCTGCCTCCTTGTCCCCACCTCTGCTACAGGGGTGAAAACATCCAGAGAGGGAGAGCAGATGCTTGGGGATGGGAATCCCTTAAATGAGCAGGCATGAGTCAAAACCCTGAGAAAACCTGACTTCCTGAGCCCAGAAGAAAGAAAGAAGAAAGAAAAGAGAGGGAATAGGATCACGGTCTTCAAATACCTCCAGGAGGGAGCCAAGGGGCTGACAGGGAACAACAAACATTAGGCAGGGAAAATATTTAATTTAGCTAAAGGACCATATTGACACTGGAGCAAAACAGGATTATCTGTCCATGGATACATTTAATTAGAGGAAACTTCCCAGCTATTAGAGCAGAAAACAGCTGAGGCAAGAAAAAAAAAAAATAGCCATTTTCAATGTTAAGTGTCATTTTCATTTTAAAAAGGAAATCTTGTAAGATGGCAACAGCAGGGGTGGGGGAAAGGATTGATGCCCCATCCTGACACCTCCTTTAGGTGGTCTGGCTGCATCTGAGCTGGTTAATTCATCTTTACTGTCCAGACTGTTGCATTTTTCAAGTGGTCCCCGTGCCTGATTTTGGCTCAGGCCAACTCGCAGGCTGCCAACCAGCTCGCAGAGCCCATCCAGAGGGTGGAGGGCAGGTGGGTGCTCCCTCCCTGCAGGGGGGTTTGGAGATGCCCCGCATCCTGGAGGCCAGCAGAGGGCCAGGCCATCCGCTTCCCATCACTGCCAGTCCCTGCTCCTCCATCCTCCTGCTGCAGAAATGATGGCCGGATGCAGGGGAGGAAAGGAAGAAAAGGAGAAAAAAACACAAAAGGAGGGAAAAAAATTGCTGTTACTCAGCTGAAATCTTTATTTGTGATGTTGCATTTCACCAGCTTTAATTCCCTTCCCTCCCTTGAGGGAACCCAATGAGGAGGTTTTCACAGCTTGTGGCCAGCTGTGATTTACAGCTGTGAATCCCCTGGCCACATGGAATTGCTTCTCTTCCAAAGTCAAGAGCTCTGCTCACCAATTTCATGCCTTTCTTCCATCGACTGCCCATACGGGCATCACTGCCATGCCACGCCCGTGCAGGGGGCAGAGAGAAGGAGCATCCCTGCTCTGGGGAGATTGGACAAGCTGGGACAAAAGGCAGGAGTGAGTGGTTTTCTCTAGGGAAAACAGGGACAGAGGATGGAAGACGGGCCCATCGGCTCAGCTCTGGAGCCAGACCTTCCTCCCAGCTGCACATAGCGAGATGGAGCAAGAGGAAGGCAGATAGTCTAACCAGGGAGTCAGCATGGCCATAGATTTATTTCCAGCTCAAAAACTAGTTTAATGGGCAAATTAATTAATAGAAAGCATGGTTTGGGAACACTGTCTCCAACCCTCCCCATTTGCTGGGGCTCAGCACTTCAAATCCCGTATCTTACCCATACGCTCCTCAGTGGAGGCTGGTGTTGGGTCTGACAGGGCAAGACTTTTTTCTGAATTTCACCCTGATTTTATCAGTTTGCTGATGGGGAGTTTCATCTCTGTCTTTCAAGTTTCCCCACCTGTAAAATGACAATAACGCTGCCAGCCTCAGCTGTAAGGTACCCAGAGCTCCGCTCACTGGGAGAGCTGTGAGACGACTAGTTATTCTTACAATAAATTAATATTATCAGTAAAAGAGAAGAAGCAGTTACCATGAAAAGCACCCATCAGCTGATCGAAGCACCCTGGAAGATCAATGATTTAATCTAATCCTCACCAAGTACTAGCCTGGAAAGATCTGAGCTGCCAGAAACAAAGCCAGGCAGATGAATGTCCTGCTTTCCTGCTGAGCCCGGCAGGTCCTGGCAAAAGCTCCTGCACCCAGAAATGTATCTTGAGACAAGCCTGCTTGCAGAGTAACTCGTTTCCTTCAAATTAAATTAAAGTGACGTTAATCTTGTCTGTAGTAGGAAGGGAGCAGACAGGTGAAGTTGGCGTTGTGGCCAAAAGGTCCCTGCAGGGCTTGGAGCAGAAACGGGGTAGCAGGAGCACAGAAGTATACGGGTGCGTTGGCCTGGTTCCACCGAGCCCTGCAAAGCTTCAAGGGCTTGGAGTACGGTGCAACAACCGTGAGCTGCCAGAAATACCCACAGCTGCCAAGACAGGCAGGTTCCCCATCGTCCCCCCAAGGTCCCTCTGCTCCCAACCACCCCAGCAAAAGAGCAGGCAGCGATCTGCAGTTTTAGCGTGTTAAACTGGCTCAGCTGAAGGTGCGATGGAAATGAGAACTGGTGCAAGAGGGAAGGCTGGGCCCTTCAGCTGGGAGAGGGGTGGAGGAGAAGGCACAGAGGAGAAGTGCAGTGAGTATCTCCACAAATCTGCGTCTAACAGCCTGTATGAGTTGGCAGAAAGGTGCTCCACGGGGTCCAAATAAGGCCAGCTGGCATGGTTTGGGGATGTCCACACCCTTTGACCCTCTTAGTCATCCTAGACGGAGATGCCACATCCAGGCTGCTGTCAGCAGCTATCTGTAGCCAGAGAGAGCTCCAGCACCATGCTTGGGAATTGCTGGGAAGCCCAGGCTGTGCCCAGGACCACTCCAACAACATGGAGTTTCATGCAAGTGACCCCCTCCCTGAGACTGTTTCATGTGAAGCGATACATAAACCTGGTTCTCTCATAGCAAAAATGGGGGGAAAAAAATTGGAAAATTCTACCTTTTCTGTGGATGGTTGCCCAGAGAAGATACAGGTTCTCCACCCCTGGAGATGCTCAAAACTCAACTGAGCACGGCCCTGAGCAACCTGGTCTCAGTCTGAGAGTAGATTCAATTTTGAAGCTGTCCCTGCATTGAAAAGGGTGCTGGACCAGGTGATTTTAAAAGGTCCCTCCCAGCTTAAGTTAATTTTATGGTTCTAAATTATCCAGTGATCCTAAAGTATGAGTAAACCTTTGGAACATTTTGAGATCCTATGGAGTTATTCTCCTGGTTATTTGTACTGGTTCAGCATACCTTGACGTCAGAGATGGAGCTGATTTACAGATTGACACCAGCTTCACCACCGCTTCTCATTCCTCCTGCGGCTCCATGGACTAACCTGAGTTGTCCTGTGGGATCCACACAGCTTGTCCTGGCACCGTGGAGGTGAACCACACCATGGAGGTGAAGTGGTACACCCAGGAGCAAGAGGCCCTTTGGATGGTTTTGCCATCCAAGCCACTGCGTTGTGAAACTACCGCTTCAGAAAATGCCTTCCTGAAACACCCCTCTCAGATACAGCTGCTCATCTGTTCCTAAATCCTGTTAACTGCTTAATTAGAAATTGCTTTTATTTTGCAGGGCACAAATCTCACGTGCCAGTGCTCTGCCCAAGGCGTACAGCCATGTTGCTGCCCAGAGGATCCAGACAATGTCGGGAAAAGCCCAAGGCAGCTACTAGGTTTAGGTTGCACCTTTTGCAGCATTGGGAGCCCTTTAAAATATGTTCCTGATATTTAGCAGAGCTCTCTGGATAAAAATCCACCACGCAGTGAAGCACAAGCTCACTGCTGATGTCTACGGTGGTAAGTAGGTAGGAAACCAGAGAAAGCTGTCTCCAAGGAAGGTGCAAATGCTTTCTGCTACCTCATAGTAATATTCAAGATTTAAACAATTTTAAATAATTTTTTTTTTTTTTTTTTTTTTAAAAAAAAGCTTCATTACTTTGCACTGTACCTTACAGGACCATAGATAACTGAGATTGGAAAGGACCTCATGGGTCTCCAGCCCAGCTTCCTGCTCAAGCAGGGCCAGCCCTGGAGTCAGATCATGTTGCTCATGGCTTTATCTGGTCACAACTTCTCCATTTGACCTGCTCCACTGTCGTTAGGGTAGAAAAGTTTCCCCTTATACCTACCTGGAACCTCTCCTGTTGCAACTTTCAACTTCATACAATTTAATAAAGACCCCAAACTCCTCATGGACAACCTCAAACCCCTCCAAATCTGCTATTGAAAAGGAAGGGAAGAAAACAAAACAATATGCCTGATTTTTACAGTGAAACAGAAGTCTTTTGTCTTGGACACAAGGTGTTTTGAGGTTAAGGATGAGGTGAGCCAAGGAATTACAACGTTTCCAACAATAAAAAGAGCATTTTCCCCTCCTGGCGCTGAAGCTGGATCCATGGACCTGCAAGGGTAGAAGACTGCCAGAGGAAAACAAGAAGACGCCTGGCTCAGCTCCCCACCAAGATCTGCTGCTGCCGACCAAGGAGCTCCTGCCTGTGCCAGGCAGCTTATTCCCAATGTTAGGACTAAAAAGGGTCAATCCTAGGGCTCTTCACCTCCTCACCTTTCCCAGGCATTCCCAGGGCAAGGTCCCCAGGTTAGGGACTCATGCATCTAGGAAGAAAAACTCAAAGGGAAAGTGCCATAATTTGTGCATTTGTGTCTGTAAATCACCCGCTGGGAGTTTATGTGGGGATTAGCAAGGTCTCAGCCAGATTTCCTTCTTTAGCACCAGGAAAAAAAAGAAGAAAAAAAAAAACAAACAAAAAAGAATAAAGAAAAATTAAACAGAAATTTAAAAAAAAAATAAAAAGAAAAAATAAAACTCACAGGGTTGCAACATTTTATAAACTTAGAAATGTTTTTCCTCCCCAAAAATATCAGAAGAAAGACTAGGTTCCCATTTTGAATTAGATCACTACTATGGGTGATCACACAGCCAAAGCAAATCTGAGAAGCAGAGAGGAACATCTCTAACATCACTTAAGTGACTTCGGAGCCAGATACTCCAAGAGCATTTTAGGCACCTAAAGAACAGAGACAAGAACCTTGCCCGGCTGTAACAGCACCTAGATCTGCAGAAAGGTTGGTGCAAGTTTAGGAAACCCCAGGAAGTCCCTGCCTGAGCTGCTGGCCAGCATCTTCACCAACAGCTGATCCAAAGTTATTTGGAAGCTTCTGGTTTAATTTTGTTTTTGTTTTTGTTTTTTTTTGTTGTTGTTGGGTTTTTTTTTTCTTTTTCTGGATTACATTGGTTAAGAAAATGCTCGAGAAAGGAAGGGAAGCTGGAAGGCAAAATTAAATTACAGCAGTTGGAAGGAAACTGTAAACCTCATAAATGCTCACACGGTGAAGAAGCAGCCGCACCCTAAAGGCTGGTTTGATAAACACACCAGGGGATGCCACCACTAGGCATGTACTCGACAAATACAAAAACGACGGCTCCTCTTATTTCTCCTCCATCTTCCCATTTCCTACCAGTTGCCCTGGAAACTTCCCCACTGCGGTACTCACAGGAGCAAAGTCCAAGAGAAGAAAACCCAGCCGCAAAGCCTCCGTGACTCAAAGCTCACAGCCAAGCAATGCCAGAGGCGGATTTTGGTGTGAGCCATCCCTGTGCCAACATGCCTCCATCCCACATGCCCCACAGCTTGGCCCCACACCCCTGGGGATGGGCATGGACCCCCTAAATAACCTCCACATCTCACGCCGAGCCCGTGGGGCATCCTTGGGCGGCATCACCACCGATCTCCCTGCAGGTTATTCACACAAAGGCTGCACAGCTCATTCCTCCTACGCGGAGACTGTTGCAATTCACCAGCAATTAGCTGGTATAAAAGGAGCCGGAGGGCTGAATAACCTCCTGCAAGACCCTGCGTGCTTTTCCAACCGGGAATGCAAGCAGCCATGCCGGAGGGTCGCCATTAATTCCCCATTAGGAGAAACTGCAGTTGGGCTGGGCTAAGAGGAAAGTGCACCAGATGCCTTGTTCTTCTGCAGGGAGCAGCTGCAATTCATGGGGAAAAAAAGGAAAGCGAATAATAATAAAAAAAAATAATCCCAAACCGCATTTGCACTGGAGGAATTGAAAGACTCTGGAACAGCAGAGCCATCCAGTCCTGAGGGTGCCATGCCATGCTGGAGGCATCTCTGGAGGGTTTTGTCCCAGCAGACACTGTGACCCTGGGGAGAGATGCAGTTTCCACACCCTGTATCCAAGCCCGCAGGAAGGAGGACTGGATCGGCTCATGTTTTGTGTGACCTACACGAGAAATTTTGGTCTCTGCCCTGATGAAAGATGCCCACAGCAGGCAGAGGAGGGGAGCACGGCTGCGCTCTCGTCTTGCTGTCTGTCCCCTCTGGTTTAACAGGCTCTGCCGTCTGGGACTGCCACCCCAGCACCCAAATCCCCCTCTCCTCCTGGTTGTCCCCAGGTGGAGGACAGCACACAAGGAGCAAAAACCGTGACTGAGCTAGCAAGGCCAGGCAAGGGGCAAAGCCAAGCTGCACACTTCAAACTTCCACCTCTCACCAGTGATGCAGACCTGAGAGTACTTTTTTAATGCATGTTTTGCATAAAATGCAAAATGTCTTTTCATACATATATTTATCAAGGTCTTTATGTTCACAGCTTTGCCTTGCTAAACCCATTTAGCCAAAAACTTCACCCATTTGAGTTGCACACAACCGGTGTTCATAGAATCATAGAATGGTTTGGGTTGGAAGGGTCCTTAAAGATCATCCAGTCCAACCCCCCTGCCATGGGCAGGGACACCTCCCACTAGACCAGGTTGCTCAAAGCCTCATCCAACCTGGCCTTGAACACCTCCAGGGATGGGGCCTCCACAGCTTCTCTGGGCAACCTGTTCCAGTGCCTCACCACCCTCAGAGTGAAAAATTTCTTCCTAATATCTGTTCTAAACCTCCCCTCTTCCAGTTTAAAACCATTATCCCTCGTCCTACCACCACACTCCCTGATAAGGAGTCGCTGTTGCGGCGTGCAAGGTTTGTGCATTGCCCTTGATGCCTCAAATAAGCCACGTAGGAGGAGAAGGACCACCTCTCCTCCCCATGGAGTTATGCCTCCAGGTCACGAAGCCATCTATGCCTGGTCTGTTTTCTTAAGACATAAGAGAGCTGGCTCAGAGGAAGGGTGGGAGCGCTGGGCTTATGGCTCCTCGCACCTCCCACGCTGCCAGGAAATACCCTGCCCATACGTGTGGCTCAGCTGCTCCCAGACATTTCCCCTGCACACCCCCAGATACATAAAATATTTACATACGTATTATAGACATATATAAATACATAATAAAAATAATTTTAAATATATAATATAATTTTTAATGCAGTATATATCAATCGGGAATATTCATATATATTTTATATCTATATAACCAATAAATGTATTGCCCACACATAAATACGCATACAGCAAAAGGCTGCTTAGAGGTCACAGCTAGGAAATAGGAAATGATGGATCCAGGGACAAGACCAATATCCAAGTGCAAGCAAAGGAGGGAGCGATGCTGGAAGTGTGCATAACACAGACGGAGCCAAGGATTGCCCAAATCCTGGCCTGTCCCACAACCTGCCACCAAGATGGCTTAAACATGTCCAAATAGCCCAGGGACTCACCCACATCCACTTTTACAGCTTCCTCACACCTCCTGGCCAAGGCATATCCACGACATGCCCACTTCGTGGCGTTTCTTCAGCTGGCTGCTAAATCCTCTTTCCAGAACTTTTTTTTTTTTTTTTGCTTTACCTTCAAACCCTACCAGAAAACACAACTGGCTGCTGGGATGGGAAGTGGAGCTGCAGGACGGGACCAGCAGTGCCCTGGGAGGGCGGCAGGATGGCTCCCAGCACTTACAGCCCGTGGGTTTAGCTGGGAGCACCTGGCCCATCAGAAAAGGACAAATCCCCAATTTCCCAGCTGGACTCACTCCAAGAACCCACTGAGGATAATTTAAAGCCGGTGGTTTGTGCTTGCCTTATTGATCGAGCTCACGATCGCACACCTTCCCTCCCCTTGTCAATTCTTGCCCAGGCGCATCGACAGCAGCCACAACCACTCCTGACATGGGGATAAAAAAAAAAAAACCCAAAACACTTGCCAAGGGGGTGGTAGTGGGCTCCACCTCAAAATACTGCTTTTAGCAAGCTGGTCTATGCCAGGCACACGAGCCACACTCACTGTTTCTTCGTGATGCTTTGAAGACATGCTTTGCAGCCACCGAGAGCTCAATGCTTCATTGCCAGCGAGGGAAAACCCCACCCCAGCCCTCCCCATAAAGGCTCTTGCTATTTTGCACTGTATTTCATCTGTCCGTGTGTTGAAAAGTTTTAATCCTGTACCTACGTATAGTCCTGTAATAGCCATTTTCAATGCCTGCCAGAAGGAAAACACAGTACCCTGGTTAACGGAAAACACTCTGGAGCTAAGTATACAAAATGACAGTATTATAAACCAGAAGCATTTGTCCCATTAAGGTTTCCATTCATAGGCAGGATAACAAGGGATGAGTTATTTGGAAGGACACTGGTAATGTAACGGGTAAGAGAAACACTGCGACTGCAAGACCTTCGCTCAGCAGTGACTCAGCACAGCAGCTGCATCCTGGAAAATTAATACTTCAGTCCCCCCCGCCCCCCAAAATGCTTGCAAAGCCTTTCAGAGCTTGTGAAAACCAACCCTGGAAGCCCCATCAGCCACTTGACCTGCTCACCACCACGGGGATTAACACACGTCCCCCACCCTGGCTGAGCGCGGGGACCTGCCCCCGTGGGGAAGCATCTCCCCCTGGCTGCAGAGAGCTCCGGCGGCGAGCGTGGGGACTCAGGGCAGCACTGTCACATTTTGGCCTTGAAGCTAAAGGAGACAACCCCCCTTCACCACCTCTAAACCCCCCAAACCTCCCTCTTCACCCCCTCACGGGCACCCTGAGCAGCCTTTGCTCCAACCCAGGCGTCCCCGAGCAGAGGCAGGTGTTAAGGAGGTTAACACAGAATCATGTCAAGTAACAAACACCTAGTATTTATTAATAAATTAGTACACTGGAAGGCAATTTTTCAATTCATTCCCCTCTTCCCCGACTCCCACCCTTTCCCACGGGGCAGCACACGCCACCCTCGTTATCACGATTTCTTCAAATTGAGCGTAGTACAGACTGTTCGTTACGGGAGCATAATAGTTGCAAATATAATCAGACAGACTTCTTACGATGCAGCTTTTCCCCCCACCCCCCCTTTTTTTCTTTTTATAAAAAGTGAAGTGTGATTTGAAGAGACTATTAAGACCAGGTAAGGTCTTTGGAGAACCTATCGGCCACGTCTGTATAAAAAACAAGAGACACGAGTGTAAAAGCATAGCTTGGTTTAAGTCTTACACCACAAGGAGAGCAGGACCACCGGCGGCCGCCTTCGCCTCCCCACGCCCAGCACCAGCTCCCTTCGGGGCCCCGCCGTTCCCGCAAGCGGGCAAGGCAAGATAACTCCTTACATTCAACTGAAGGCAAAAGACCTTTTCATGGCCATGAAGGTTGGTGGGACTGACCCTTTTCTTTGCGGTTAAAGCACTTCTGCTTTAGCTTATAGGAGCGCGATGCATTGTCCAGGTGAAAATCATACAATAAATAACCGTGCTAGTAAAATCTCAGCAATGGACGTGAGCTATACAATAGTACGTTAAAAAAAAAGAAGTCAGCTCAGGTGGGAAGCTTAGCTGCGTTAAGAGACGGTAACCAGCAACGATTGGGGTTTGGTGGTTTTTTTTTGCACGTTTTTGCCATTTACCGCTCTGAGGCGAACGGAGGTGGTGGGAGACGGTCACTCCGAGCGACAGCTTTGACAGAAGTGGGTTATAGAGCAATCCCCGATGTGTTAAATAACACCAGATTCGTGGTCTTTTAGTTCGTTAACTGCATTTTTTTTTCTTTTTTTT
>VYXH01007039.1:135697-150399 GCA_013397275.1 Burhinus bistriatus | reverse complement strand
TTTTTTTTTTTTTTTTTTTTTTTTTTTTTTTTTTTTTTTTAAAGTGCATTGACTGATCTGATTGGAATGAGAACAAGGAGAAGAGAGGCTCGGGAAGGGGACAGAGGGTGCAGAGACTTGGACTGAGCAATAGAGTTAAGGTGGAGGGGTGCAACGCTGGCAAACTGCCCCCCCTCCAGAAACCAAGGACACCTCAACGAAAATACTGGCCATATATTCTACAACAAAACCTGCCTGCGTATTGTCGGTCATCTTAACGAGTGCCAAGCTAGCTCTAGCAGATATTCGGAGAGCGTGTGGTGACCCAGTGCCTACAGTAAGTCGGGAAGGTGGCTATAGACAGAGTCCAGGAGGGTCTGGCTGGCTTCCTGGCTCTTGACTCCGGCGATCTCAAATAGCCTGTCCAGCTTGTCTTCAGCCTGCGGGATCTCCTCTATCACATGGAGCTCCTCGGGGTTAAGGATGTGCAGCATGTCATCAAAGATGGGCTGCAGGTCACAAGGGTCCAAGCGCACCTGGCGCAGGACGGTGTCCTTCTTTTCTGTAGGAGGAAAGGAGAGGGTGGTCAAGAAACCCCTCAAGAAAACTCTGCTAACCAGGGCTTGTTCTCCTTGGAGACCTCAGTCCAGCCCCTGCTGCCACCTCTGCAGAAGGACATGTCACCAGGAGAATTGAGGGAAAAGGTGGAGGGTGATGACTGATGGGGAGGGGAGAAGATGGAGAAGCCAATGCTGCTGAGGCACCTAATCCAGGATCCCACTAAAGCAAACACAGCATTTATAAATGCTGAATGGTCAATGTGGAAAAGTGAAGAGGAAGGGGAGCCAAAAAAGCTGAATTCTGCTCTTTTGAGTTGTTTTCGTTGGGTCAGCTTCATTTCCGCACCCAAGTATAAATTCAGTAGATTGATTGAGCTCAGTGGTTCAACCTTCATCAGAAGTTGAAGAAGATTAAATGCAGCAAATTAAATGCAGTAAATTAAACCCCCTCAAAACAGGGTGAGTGACTAACAGTGATTTACATCTCAAGGCAGACACTGCAGCAAGCAGGACCATTGATGGAAAAAAAAAAATTTCAATCTTGAAATGACATTTTTCTGGTTTCATCTCATAAAATAACCCAAGGGCCAATGCAACAGTCAAAAGTCAGGAGAACCCCCCCCTTGAATATCCAGGGATGCTACAAATTCTCCGGCAGCACTTCAAAGAGTTAAAAGCCTTTAAAGGTGTTTTCCCCTCTCAAATCTGTATCATCTTTGCTAACAGGATAGTCTGGTCTGGAATGAGGACGTGGTATACTCCTGGAGAGCCAGTTTTCCCAGTAATTTACATTAATGATGTTATGTCGGGCAGCTCTGCCACGTGTGCTGACCGCAGGGGACATGCTGTGGCATCCCTTTGGTCCTCCCACTCCCTGCCCGGGGCTGATTTTGGTACCTTTGGTAATAAAAGAGCCTGTCCGGCTGAGCGCGGAGGAGCCACTGGAGGTGGAGTCGCACCGCAGGAGGGGCTCTGCTTCGTCGACGAAGAAACATTTCTTCTCCGAAGGAGAGGGCTCCACGGTGAGAACAGCCGCCTCGGGGGGCTTGGGGCTGGGGCTGGGTGCGGGGCTGAGCGGGCTGGGGCTCACCGGCAGCGCCAGTCTGTCAGCTTCCAGCTTTGGATGGGGAAAGAGAGGGAAAATTAACTGAGGGGATGCTATGCAACAGGCTCGTGCTCAAAACCACCCTCATGGGGATTCGCAGCGGTTTTCAACACGCCCCAGCCCATCGGCGGTGAGCGGTCCCTCCTCCTCCCAGGGGACCTGCTGACCGAGAGCAGGCACAGGAGGTGACTCCGGGTGGGCATCAGGCTGGCATTTGGCACGCCAGCGCTCAACAGGCAGGAGGGGTAATGCAACCCGCGCTTTTGGTAGGAGCAACCACAGCACCAGGATGGCACATGCAACCACAGCAGAGCATTTTAACTTCATTTTCCTTCTCACTCTTAGGTTGTTAAAGCCCAAGTACCACTCTTGGGGGCTAAGGGTGATAATATCCAAGCAGGTAAGCCCCCTCAAAACCTCCTCCACAGCTATTGTTTCCTAAAAGCCCGGCTCCCTGCCTCCAACCAGTGCCGAGGCTGCAGGGTGAGAGCCGTGACCTCTCTTGGGGATCTCCACTGCAGAACGCTCCTGTTACCAGCTACACGGTTAACATTTAAAGTTAATAATTTGTTTGCCCCCTCTTGCCCCTGCTCCCGTGAGCACCCCATTAATGCATGGCACAGAAATCCATCCCATCCAACTCCGTCCTGGCAAGGACAAGCTGGGGCTGGTGTCACCCCAGCATCGCAGAATCACAGGGGTTGGAAGGGACCTCTGGAGATCATCTAGTCCAAACCTCCCTGCCACAGCAGGGTCATCTACAGCAGGTTGCACAGGATGGTGTCCAGGCAGGTTTGGAATGTCTCCAGAGTCGGAGACTCCACCACCTCTCTGGGCAGCCTCTTCCAGTGCTCTGCCACCCTCAAAGGAAAGAAGTTCCTCCTCATGTTTAGATGGAACTCCCTACGTTCAAGTTTGTGCCCATTACCTCTTGTCCTATCACTGGCCACCACTGAAAAAAGACTGGTCCCATCCTCCCAGCACCCTCCCTTGAGGTATTTATAAGCATTGATGAGACCCCCCCTCAGCCTTCTCTTCTCCAGACTAAGAAGACCCAAGTCCCTCAGCCTTTCCTCATAAGAAAGATGTTCCAGCCTCCTAATCATTTCCATAGCCCTCTGCTGTACCCTCTCCAGCAGTTCCCTGTCCTTGAACTGGGGAGCCCAGAACTGGACACAGGACTCCAGGTGTGGCCTCACCAGGGCAGAGTACAGGGGAGGATAACCTCCCTTGACCTGCTTGCCACACACCTCTTGATGCACCTCAGGATGCCATTGGCCTTCTTGGCCACAAGGGCACATTGCTGGCTCATGGTCTTCCTGTTGTCCACCAGGACTCCCAGGTCCCTTTCCAGAGAGCTGCTTTCCAGCAGGTCAGCCCCTAACCTGTACTGGTGCAGGGGGTTATTCCTCCCCAAGTGCAGGACCCTACACTTGCCCTTGTTGAACTTCATAAGGTTTCTCTCTGCCCAACTCTCCAGCCTGTCCAGGTCATTCCCCCAGTGCCTTTGGTTTTTGCTACCCTGATGCGAGCCAAGGGCAAGCATTTGGCTCCACAGTCCCAAAGACACAGGGAGCAGCAAGCACTGCTGGGACACACTGTGCTGGGAAGTGGCACCATTTGGGTGCCAGCGTGAACCTGCCTCCTAACTTGACCATGCTCTGCATCTTCCTTCTTGCATTTCCTTCCTACCTGCATGGCAGCAGCCAACTTTATCCACCCATCTCCATCTCTCAGCATCCCCTCGGGGTGCAAACCTCAAGCAGAGCATTTCTGGTTTCCACTCCCCACAGGGACAAGAGGCTTGGGCCAGCGTCCCCACGTCCCTGGCTGGTAGCTCAGGCACCTCTGCAGGTCAGCAGGTCCTCCCCCAAGCAGGTCGCTCTAAGCATCACCTAATATTTAACTTCTTCCCAAACCCCGCATCCCTCCTCTAGCTGCCAAAGCACAGATCTGCAAGCCCTGTCTGCGTGCAACCCTCTCTCCCAACAGCATTTCGCAACCCTGTTTTCTCCTTCTACAGAGGGAAGACCAGGCTATTCCCGCTCACACGCTTTTGCCTGCTATCTGGGCATTAAAATACAAAATTCGGATTAAAGGCTGTGGGACAGGGAGCTGTTGAGCCACCTCCGCGCCGGCATGGATGGGCTTGCGCATTCCTCATCCGTGTCGAGGAATTTGCCACCCACAAGTCACATGTCTGCTGAGACGCCCATTAGTTCCCATTAAATTAACACTGAAGCCTGTTCCTGGTAGTATAAAAGGGTTTGGGTTTTTTTTCTCCCCATTGAAAATAAACAGGGGAGGATTTGTTCTAGCTCAGCACGTTACGCAATAGGCATGTTAAAAATAAAAGTCAGCTTTAATTTTTAATTAAAAGAAACTGCCTTCTCCTCTGAAACTCCCATTCCAATACAGCTCGTCGACGAGAATTAGCCTATTGCCATTACAGGGGAAAAGCAAGGGAAGGACCAGAACAGCAGCTGGCCGCTTTCCAAATTGCAACATTCCGATTTCCCCTTTTTTAAAAAAAAAAACAGAACCAAACCCACCCCGAACAGGCTTTAGGGGTTAGTTTTTCCCCGTGCAACTCATCTATTTAATATCCAGCCACAAACCCACCTCCTGATTTCCAAAAAGGGGCCCAATGGCCCAGGAAGGGCAGGGAGCAGCCGGCTGCTCCGGCTCTGCCTTCCCAGCAGCGGGGAAAAAAAACCCTTCCCAGAAGCATGCGAGTCATTTGGAGTTTAATTAAACAGCTGTTAAAGCACGCTAGGAAAAAAAAAAACCCACAATCAAAAATCACCCAAGGATATTTGACTGTAGGCGTCCCGGGAGCCCAGAGCTTTCCAAGTAGCTGAACGGTTGCGAGCTTACAAGACAAAGTCAACAGGATGCTCGGATGCGTGTTAATATTTAAACCACAGAAGAAAGCAAGTGGGAAGGAGGGTTTCAAAAGGCCAGGGAAAGCAAAAGGTTGCTGCGAGGTGAACCCTGTGGAATAGGTGTAAAAATACACTATTCATAGCCTGTGACTCACTTGCTTGAAACCACCTCGGCCATTCCTACTTTTAAGAACGGCAGTGCTCGAGCGAAACTGAGCTCTGGCCAGGGAAAAAAGAAAAAAAAAACAAAAAACCCAAAAAACCAAAACCAACTCCTCTGAAGCCCTTTTGCCTTTCCAGAGCCATCGCATTTCTCACCTTTCCGTTGTCGTTGCAGGGGTCCTGCGCTTGCCACTGAGGCTGCATCTGCACCTGCACAGACAGACACATGGGAGACTGTTAGACGCACGGTCCAGCGTGAAAACCGAAGGCATCGCGGCAGCTTTGATGCATCAGCAGCTTCCCGCAACCGGTCAGTCGTACCGGGGCGCTCCGCCAATTTTTTTTTTTTTTTTTTTTTTTCCCCCCCGCCCCGCCGACAANTTTTTTTTTTTTCCCCCCAAGCACTGCAGCAAGAGCTTTGCAATGCCAAAAAATCCCCACCCCAATCCTAAAAGCTCGCTTTAGGCTGCGGCTCAAGCACCGACATCCTCATGGATCCCAATGCATCCGGGAGGATGCTCTAAGCAGCTGAGGGTGTCCTTCCCAAAAGGAAGAAAAGGGGACAGAAGGGGATGGGTGCAGAAGATGACATAGGCATGGCTTTGTTTTCTTTTCACAGCTGCTCCCAACAGCTCTGGTTGGTCCCATTTTCTGCCTGCGTTTTACTGTACCGCAATAAAAGCTCAACTCGGACAAACAGAAACTGCAGCTGCTGGGCTAATAATAGGAAGGAGCAGCCGTGGGCATTAAAAAAAACCCCCTCCCTTGGGCACTGCCTCCCTGTAATTCCTCCTGCAGCAACCAGGCGGTAATAAAAGCCGGTGGCAGGTTTGCTGCTGCATCAGCCCGGCTTTGTGCAGCCACGCTTGGGTCGGGTTTTCTTGCCCCAACACAAACACGGCTCAAACTGTCACTGTTTTTTAAGAAAACACATGGGAGCTGCAGTCGGAGAGGCAACCTCCGCAGAGGGTGGCTGCACACCCTCTTGGGATCAGAGATAAATTTAGCACCGAGGCCACTGTTTCCCGGATTCCCTGCTGGAAAGATGACACTCGGATGACACCAGCCCTATTCCCAGGTCTGGTAGGCCGCCGTAGGGGATGCAGGAGGAGAAACTCCGGCACATGAAGCAGGGTGGGCTGGCCAGCTGTGATGCTGTGGATGCAGGGTAGTGTCAGAGGGGGATGCTCTTGCTATGGTCCCCACAAGCACAGGGAGGATCCACTTGGATGAGCAACTTCATGGCACACGTGGCATTTGGGAGTCCACCTTCAGGGCAGACTAGACCTTGGAAGGTGAAACACCGTTGGCCAGGCCACGAGTTCTTGGCAAGGTGGCAAAGAGACACAGTGACAGTCTGCAGGTGCTGCAGAGCAGGAGGCAACCCCTTCGCCAACATGGCAACGGCATGAGGGTGCTTAGCACCCTGGGCTGGGGTGGGAAAGCCCAAATGTCTTCTCTGTGTTCTTCACCTCACTGGCCAGGTTTCAGAAGAGCGCTCAGCCACCACTGCTGTGGTGGGACCAGCATCCCTGAACACAAGGCAAGCTGGAGAAGAGCTTGAGAGCTACTTAAGTCAAACCTCACTGTGACCCAGGATGGGCAATGCCGGGTCCAGGGAGGGTTTAGATGCTGAGACCAAAACACAGCCACCCATGGAGGAAGCAGCTCTTCCCCAGCATCCCCAGCTATTCATGGGCCAGGTGCTTCTCCAGCAGGAGATGGTGTCTCTGTGAGAGCTCCTGGTGGCTTCTCCTTTCGAAGGATTTGCCTGGCCACTTTTTCAACTCAAACCACGACGAAGAGTTGACGAAGCCATGATGAAGAGTTTCCAAACTGAACTACAGTCAATACAAAGTTTGGCTTGTTTTGACCCCAGCATCTTCTAATTCCATCTTACACTCCAAAACCCCATCTTATGCTCCCACAGACCCAAGACGACACGGCTACCACAGCAGGGGAAACCTCAAATATAACTGCATCTACTATAAAGTTTATAATTTCATGTTTACATTATTTGTATTACTTTACAAATTAATAAATTTTTGTTTATTGCACGTTCTCCAGTCTGGTTCAAACCCAACCTCGGTTTGCCAAAAAACAACTCATGCTTTAAAGCAAACCTACAGGAAAACAGCGATGCCCACCCCAGCAAAACCCAACCAGCCCTACCCCTTTCCCTGAGGCTCTGGCCACTTTACCCTATGGATTTATGCTTCAAATAAATCCTGATGCAAGTCTAGAAGGAAAAATTACATGCTGTTTTGGGTTTTTTTTCCCCCCTGGCTGCCTGACCATTTCCCAGCCCTCGAACCACAGCCCCGTGGCTGGAAAATCTACCCAACAACTTCACCCTCGCCCTGCCGCCGATGTGCGAGGTTAACACAGCACAGAGCTAATTGCTAATTACTGGGTCCAGCCCAACTCTGGTTTGCCAAAACAGGAAACGAAGGGGATGGGCAGGAGCTGTCGGGGCTGGATTTAGGGAACACTGTTCCAGGCTCTTGACCTCCACCCAGGGTTTTGACCTGCAAAACAGGAAGAAAAGGAGCCAGAAGGCGCTGCCACAGCCGCGTGCCTGGACACGGGGCTGCTTTCACATCCTCATCTCCTCCGGCAACCCCCAAAACCCCCACGACTTAACCTCACACCAGACCCAGCCCTGATACATCTGCTGATTCACAGGATTATCCGCAGCGTGCAATTAGCCACAGACCTAAATCGCATTGGGCTTGGGGCTGAAGCTCTCCCTCCTCTCCATTTCCAACACCTCCCTTATTAATGTATTATTTTTTTTTAAGCTTTGCTGAGGTTGCACTGCTGAACACCGTGAGCACGGCTGTCTGCTTCACCTCCATCCGTTCCCTGAAGTATTTCAGCCGAGGCCAGCAGAGCCATAAATAAAAAGATAAGGGCTTAAAGCACCACTCACGGTAGGACACTTACGGTAGCCAAGGCGGCCAGCCGTGCCAGCAACGCTCCAGGCCAGCCGGGGCGAGCACAGACAACCCTCGATATCTCCAAAATGCTGCTACGCACCCCCCAAAAAAATCCCATTACCCAGTGCCTGCACCGCATTGAACTGTACTGGTTTTAACCCCAAAAATGGAGAATTGCAAATGACTGGGACAGCAGTGAAAAACCTCTCCCTTTCCCCACCTCCATCCCCTATTTTTGTTGGTGTCAGCACCACTAATTTGGGGTGTGCCTGTGCTCACTAAACAGCGCCCGGGCTCGCATGCTGCTGCCCGGCGAGCCTGCCTGCAAGGGGAGAGATTTTGCAAACCTCGAGCTGGCGAGGCGTTCGTGGCCGGGGCCAACCTTTAACAGGAGCCCTGTGAGTTAAACGCACCCCGAAAAACCATCCCACAGCTGCTGCCTTCGCCATATTTTCTGGATCAGCAGGAAAAAAACCCCAAAAAACCAAAAAAAACCAACCAACCCAAAAAACCCCCTAGCAAAGCGATTCAGAGGGCTAATCTCGTTTTAACCTAAATTCGTTCAGCGCGATGCAAAACCGGCATAATCTCCCGCAGCTAAAAAAGCCGGCCAGCCTTCAGCGGACCTGCTCCCTACCCGAAGGAAAACGTTCCTGCCACGTACCGTAACGCTCCAGAGACTCCCATTAATTCCCTTATTCCTATGGGGGGTTGTAAATATTTGGATTGCAGAGCCCAAAAGGCTGCCGGGGGAATGGGGCACTAGAGGCGAGAGCAGCTTTGCCTCCACAGGTTTCACATGCTGAAGACTAACAACAGACAAAGGATTTGGGACAAGTATGCGACAGCGGGTGCGATGGGATGGTGAAGGGAGGCTGTTCGCGTTTAGGGTACCAATTTGCTGTCCAAGAGCTATGTCGCCCAATAACACAAATTCTACCTATGAGTTGGGGGTGTTGGTGCTTTCTTATGATATGGGGTCACGGGGAGAGATGGGGGAGCTCCCATTTCCACCCAGGGATGCCAGGCAAGGGCCAAAGGCATCACAGATGGCACAGCCACCTGCGCATCCCTCCCAGGCTCAGTTAGCACACCCCGGCACGCGTCGGATGCTGGCTCGGGTTGCCCCAAGGGCATCAGGCCGTTAGCCGCAGGGAGGACACATGCGTTTGCATTACTTACGAGAGTCCTCACTCCCTCCACAGCACACAAAAAAGCTCTTTTTATTATTTTTTGTTTGTTTGTTTTTCTGCAAGACAGCTTCTGCAGGGCCAGTTGCTGGAGAGGTGCAGCGCAACACCCACGCCTGCCACCAACAGGGTGACCCGCTCCTTCGGATCAAACTGGTTCCGTTTGGATGAGAAACCGCCTCGATTTGTCTGTGTTGGGACAGACAAACCACCGAGCGCCAAAGTTGGATTAGCGCTAATTAAAGGCTTTCCAACCAGCACAGATTAAAAGAACCCCAAACAAAACGACCTCAATGCCTGCCCTTGGCATTGAGCAATCAGCTCCCCCGGCCGCTTGTGGTCTGGACCGCCGTGATGCAGCTCAGGGATTTGGTTTCCCTTGCACAAGCTGCTTCCCACAGCTTTCTGCATCCCTCCCAGGGCCACTCCATCACCACCCACATCCACAGTGTGGGAACCAGGCCAGGGAGAGGAGGTAGACAGGTTACAGCAGGTTAATACCTTGCAGAAACGCAGCGTGCTGCCACGCTGAATCTGCACCCTGGGGTGCTTTCGAGCTTTGACATCCCACGCGCCGATTCAGCGACTGGCTGGGGACCTTCAGGGCAGAGGGACTGCACAGGAATGGCCAACACCTAAGGCTGATCACGAGGGATTCTCATTCAACAAAGCCCGATCGGATGCATGGCAGAGGAGGATGTGCCAGCTCGGCTGAATTTTTAAGAACACCTCCTTTGCCGAAACAAGCCCTGTTTCTCATGTGGACCCACCCGAGCCACCTTCTGAAAAGATCAGCAAACCAATTCTACCAATTTCTAGGAAAGCAGGTGAAAGCCACAGGGGACCACCAGGCTCCAGGTGCTGCTGGACACTGGAGAACACAACACACTGTTCTAAAAAACAAAGAGAAATATCCTCCAGAAGAGCTGGTCAGGAAGTCCAGAAGACTTGCATACAAGTGTCAATGAGATTGGTGTTTACTCATTCTCTGGAGCACCTGGTCGCTGTATTTTCAGAGTTACGGGCATGCGCAAGGAAACAGCTCGTGTTTACTCCACTGCTGGGAGTCCACCATCCCAATGGGTTGCCCAATAAACCCCATTCTTAGAGCTATCACCCGCATTTTTGTGCTATTTCAGAAGCACCTGATAGCCTCGGCTGAAACAGCGCAATGCTGAGGAGCACCAAGCACTGCAGAACCCACGCCTGTTAATTAGGTGGTGTGCTGATGAACAAGCCCCATGTTTTATCTGATGTCCTAGCCCAGCACTTTGCTGTAGTATTCAAAGTCAGAGCAGTAACTAGGCTGTCCGAGGTTACTATCTGCTCCAGGAGAGCAAGAGAATGACACGTCCTTCCGAGACATTGCACATACTGGAAACTTTAATTCCTATGTGCAAAATGACAATTTTCTCTGCCTCTCTTCTTTTCCTAACCATAGCTTTGTCCCAGGCTTTCCATTTCATTTTTCCATCTTTGATATAAAAAAAATTATCTTGGGGCTTGGTAGGAAACAAGAAAGCTACATGCTGCTTAATTACTAGGAGCTGGAAGGAAGAGAACAGCAACTGAATGGGAGCAGGGGTGACTGGGCAGCTGGCAAAGCAAACCTATCCAAAATCTGGGCAGGACACATCGGGCAATGCTCGGCACGCACCTGACTTGGGGTGCCTAGGATTCCTGCTAATGCACAGAAACCTGTGATTTCACACTATGGTTAGGAGGAACCAAGACATTCAGTACACTAAATGAAGTCACACGGGATATGTGACATGGTGAAGGGATCACAGTCCCTCTTATAGGGGAAAGTTTGGGATGGTCAAAATGGAATTTGGGAATCCCTCATGCCAACAAATGCTCTGCCCCACCAGTTTTGCTATACACGAAGGTCAACCTTGCCAGGCCCCAACCAAGTGCCCACAGAGGTCTGCAGGCACCCACCCATTCCACTTTGGGTCTGGGTCACTTGCTAAGGTCAATGGGAGATGTTTCACCAACTGGTTCAGGTGGACGAGCCCTCTCTCGACTGCCCCCACCTCCATCCATGCGTTGTCCCATTGGCTTCTACATTCAGAAGAAGGCCCATCCATCACCATTACAAACACTTCCAGAAGACCACTAAATTACCAGAGCCAAAAAACCAAAAGCATGCTGAAAGGTAAGGCAGGGGTGGCCAAAACAAACTGCAAAGGTCACCGAGGCACCTCCCGACAACTTATACCCAGCCCAGACCCTGTTGCAGGATGTTCTGCAGCAATTTATTTATTCTTCCAAAATCACTTGTTTAAGGCCAGAGCAGCCAAAGAAGGGCAACAACTCTGGGGGACAGCACACATGGAACCCCCACGCTACCAGTCACCAACCTTGGAGGAAGAACTTGCTGCTCTACAACAACATTTAGTGCTCAAGGATGCTTGGTCCTTCTCAAAAAGTCGTAGGCATTTAGTTATAGCATTTAAGAACAATTTTAAAGGGGGATGCTTTTTCCTCCACATCCCCAACACAAGGCCTCAAGTACCAGGTCCTCCTGGTGACCTTCAAAGATACAGGTGAACGACAACACGTGGGACTCAAGAGCTTGTCAAAACTTTGACAAGGTTTTGAGCAAACTTTGGCAAAGATTTGCTCAAAAGCAATGTAAATCTTAAATATAAGCCCCTGAGGAGCTCCAGGGGAAGACGGAGTCCAGCTACTTGGCTATTAGCGAAGCTTGAGGCTGTAGCTGGGACCCATGCACCCACATGCTCGCCAGGGCCAGACAAGTCGTGTACCACATCAGACAAGAGCACGCAAAGCCCAGCCCATCGTTACCGGCGTGGTGTCCTCCATCAGGCCTCGGATCTTCTCCACCACGTCGTTGCGGCGGTGCTGACGGAGCGCGCTGATGAGTTGGGCCAGGCTGGCCTCGGGCCCGCGGATGGTCCAGTGCTGCAAGGCGGCGTAGGCGCGCTCGTGATCGGCCGCGTAGCCGTTGGAGAAAGCGGCCACCTCGCGCTCGCTGGCGTTGCACAGGAACTGGTAGATGTCCTTCCACTGGCTCCCCACCTGGGCTGCCACCAGCTTCAGGATATCGATGCCTGCGGGACAGAAGAGCTACAGGTGAGTCACAGGGGTCTGCAGCCTCTCAGCACTGCACACCTAAGCTTTAGCAAAGCTTCTGCCATCCCCGAAGAGCCATGCTTTGCCTTTCTTTGGTTGTTTTTCGCTTGGAGATTTTTATTATTATTATTTTTAAGATCTTTCATGAGTCCAGGATGCAAGGAACTCTGCAGACAAGCAGCGCCCATAACATGCTCAACATCTGCCATGTAAGTAAAGGATGAGAGACCCACAGGTTGCTCCAATCGAGGTACACACCCTAAAATTAACCATGTTAATGTCACCATAAAATTTCCTGTGCTCTTCGGCACAGGAAAAAACCCTAGTACTCAGCCACTGCATGGCTGCAGGAGCAGAGGAGATGGCAACAGGCTCGCCTGTATGCCTGCATTGCAGCTACTGCTTTGAACAGGAGCTGGATTAAGAGGTGAGTCACCAAAACATCTCTATAAAGATGAGTATTTCCGTAACAGAGCACCTATAGCAGCTACAGTCGCGTGTAGAGCCACTTCCAGTGCAGACTGGTGGGATGACTCAGTTATGGGATGGGAGACACCACACCAGGTGAGCGTTGGGTAAATGAAAGATCTGCTATGGGATCTGAAGGACAAAAAGGCAGAGCCTCCCCCAGAAAAGTCCTTGAGACACATCGGTTCAAGTCAGTGAGGGTTTCCTCCCTTTAGCTTCGGGAGCAATGCAAACAGCACACTCATCCTTGCGTTTGCTAAGAGATCAGGAGTTAAACCTGCAAACAAAGCCATACCTCTTCCATAAAAGCTGATTAACTTTGTCTCATCAAGCCGAACACCACCTTGTTTCAAACCACCACGTGAAGGGTCGGCATAGGTGAGCTGCAGAGACAAACTCACTTTTTCCAGAGAGGTAACCACACTTTGGGTTTCCTCGTGAGCCAGCTCGCCCCGGCGCTACAGGGACTATTTCTCCTTCCCTCTGCGGGGACAACAGCTCTGTCAGCAGAAATACCTGCTCATGGAGGAGTATCATAGCCAGGGTCTTTCCTGCTGGCCTAAAACTTAACAATTTCTAATGCAGCTTACACCAGACCTCCCAACTGAACCTTCAGGTCACAGCCCTGATATAGCTGAACAGATACATACATACACATATTATTTAAAAAAAAAATTTAAAATATAAACTACACAGCCCGATATAGACATATTGGTATCTTTTTATAGATACATAGAAATTATACAGCCTGATAGATATATTGATCTCTTTTTATATATATAAAAACAATACAGCCTGATATATATTTATATCTCTTTTTATATATGTGTGTGTATGTATACACAGATACATGATACAGATATTTTTATATATCTCTATATATGATATACGTATTTTATATATATGTGAGTACATATATACACAGATATAAAATATCTATACAGTCTGATATAACTATTTTTATAAGTGTGTGTATATATACATATTTTTATATATATATCTCTATATGATAGATATTTTATATCTGTGTGTATATATGCTTATACACACACATATATATAAAAAAAACTATACAGCCTCATATAGATATTTTTGACCCAAATCATTCTCACTATTAAAGCAAGCTTATCAAGACCTGCTATATATAGACTTTAGTTTTCACTTCCGAGCTAGATAACGTCGCCATGACCCCACGGTGCTCAGAGCATCCGCAGCCGGTGTTCGACCTGCCCTACAGCAGAAACGCCAAAGTACAAACCGCATTTTGCGTATCCCTCCCCTCCTCCCGCCGTAACCACCAAACCTCCCGCCCCAGCTGGTTTAGGCGATGTCCCTGTGCTATCTCACACGGAGATGCGAAAATCAGGGTTTCTCCTACCATAAAAGCTCAGCCCACCAGCGCAGAGTGGGGGATGTAGCCCCTCAAAAACCCAAACCAACCACAGGGCTTGGTTTTAACTATGGAGAGGTTCGGGGAGGGGGGAGAAGGGGGGGAATATTAAAAAAGCCTTCTTCATTATTCAAAATAAGCCCAAGACAAAGAAAATGTTCCCCAGCATTAAGGAACAAGAAAAAGCTGTGAATATGCTAGTGGGATTTATGATGGGGCTAATTATCTGAGGCACATAAATACAGGCTATGGCTCATCGCATTTCAACACGGTGGCAGGAATTAAGCCTGGTCTTGTTAACTCCTCCCGTTACTCAAAGACAAATTCCTCTCCCTCGATGCCTCTGTATTCATCCAGGCTGGCCATCGGTCTTGCGCTGGAAGGACACGCAGCCCAGATCACACCGGCAACCAAGTCCCACGCCTTCGGATACCACACACCCGTGTCGGTAAGGAGCCCAAAAGCCAACTCAGGTTTGGACTCAGATCCTTTAAACCAGCAAATTCAACTCGTTTTGGCATAAAACCAGCAAAACACTAGGTTTATGCAGGCGACGCTTAATTTTATCACTCAACCCAGGCAAAAAAAAAAAAAAAAAATCATCCCTGACTTTGAGGGTAGAAAAAGCTCTGCAAGTCTTGTGCACCAAGGTAACGACAGCAATGCAAAGAGGGACGAGCAGGTCTGGTGCTGCCCATTATATATCTATAAACAGATACACCTCAGTGCATAAGTCGTTACCTCAGAGCTTCTTCTTCCTTGTATTCAGGGAGTATTTTTTTTTTCCTGGGTTGAGGGATAGATATATAATGCTGCCCATTTTTATATATATATGTGTGTGTGTGTGTGTGTGTGTGTGTGTGTGTGTGTGTTAAAAATCAAATGCTGCCCATTTTAAATGTAAAATGAGCAGAGCCGGGTCCCA
>VYXH01007039.1:116090-129120 GCA_013397275.1 Burhinus bistriatus | reverse complement strand
TTTTTTTCCTGAAGCAGATTTGGGAGCAAACGAACCAGCTTCCCAGGGCAGCTCCGCACATCCCTGCGTACATTGCAGACAGATGGCTTGTGTAGTAACACACATTAAAAGTGACCAAGCAGTGGTCTTCAGGCCTGCTCATGCAGTAAGGCTCAGGAGCGAGACAGGATAAACCTCTACACGATTAGGTTTCCTTCTCTCTAAGCAGAACAGCAGTCTCCCTCGTCTGCGTTTCCCAAGGCTCCCTTTCACCACAAAGTCTTGGTCAGCTCCTACATAAACCCTGCGGAAACCACTCAGCTTCCCAAAAGGTGAAGGATGAGTTTGGGGCAAACCTGAGCAAAGTTTTGAGTTGAGCAAGTTGAGTTGAGGAAGATGGTGCTCTGAACTCATCAGCTGTCACCCCAAAGCTCCCACGGCAGATGTTTGAGCTGCAGACGAAGGGCAGCTTCATCCCACCCCAAAGCAGAGCATCGCACCCAGACTGGAGCAGACGTAGCATGAAACATAGAGCTCCCACACAGGCCAACAAGCTCCAGCAAGGGAGCACCCCTGTTTTAAGGCTCAGCAGTACAAGAGCATCTGTGTTTCTCCTGGTGCCAGGCACACACCCGCCCTTTCCAATTTAATAAGCTCCCTTTCTGCCTGGGTCTCACTTGGCAGAGGTGGACAGGCTGACAGAAGACCAGTAGTCATCAGCAGATCATTAAGCTGCAGATGCCAGGAGACTGCTTTGAAAAAAGACCACTGCAACACCACCTTCTGCCTCCCCGTTTTGGCAGGTAGACAGACATTAACCCCTCATTTCACGCTCCGCCTGCCAGAGTCATATCAGGGTTTGCACACAAGCCCAGGGCTGCTCCTCTCCAGGCGTAACCACAATTACCAAATTATGTTAGCAGCAATGGGCAGACCTGACCTCATGAGATGCTGCTGGCCATCTCTGCCCTACCTGTGGTTGGGGCATAAAACCTTGAGGTAATCACAGTTTGAGACTGGTGAAGCTTTTAACCCCATTGCTCCTCCCGTAGCTCTGCAGATGCGCTGAAGAGACAGAGTCCCCAGAGGTGTGCTTCCACAGCAGCTCCTTCATCCTTGCCCAGCCTCCTAGCGTCATTAACGCTCCTGCCACCAAGCTGTAACCCATTCAGGAGCTGATCAAAGGGAAAACTAACCCTACAAAAAAACCCTACTACATGTCTTTCATCTCATTTATCCACAGAAGCACTAAGGAGGGGTACTAAGGTAGCATCTAGAGTCACCTCGTAGACCTGCAAGTGCCATCCCTGCAGGTGGGTTTCCTTATTTAGGGTTGAAGTTGAGAAGAGAGTGCCACCAGGCCTGAGGAAGACTGGGTTGTTTCCACGCACTCGCTTCCCTTCATTAGGTGATGGATCTATATAAAAGATTACAGTTATGTGTGGGCTTGTTTAGTCAATGTGCTGACTCTTTAAAATAAAAAAAATCAAGTAATTTTACTCTGATAAGCCTCTTCCAACACTAATCATAAATGAGTATCTGACTCCACGTGAGGACAAGCCTGCAATGACCCAAGACGCCCCGATGCATACTGCCAACACACCCGTTGGTTATATGTACATGGGGACGCTTCAGAGCTGCAGCACAGGGTCAGGGTTCTCCATGGAACAGGGCTTTCCAGCGAGGCTCTGGTCCTTCTTCAACACACCGACTTGCTTTGGAGCAGACCAAGCTCAAGCCTAGCGCTGGTCCTACAGCAACCGAGCTGCAAGCCAAAGACCATTCCCTACGAATCACCAACCAAGATGATCCCCGCTCCCAACATGCTGACAACTGGGCATCCCGACAGCTGAGCAACCAAGACCCCCAAATCCTGACACTCTCCATCTTTCCAGCATCATCCCTCAACTCCCCACTCTGCTTTTGATCCTGAGCCACTTTCAGAACTTCAGCTCTTCTACCTGCAGTCAAGCCTCAGCTCCATCTTGGCTGCAAACAGCTTTTGCAGAACAGTTTATTTCTCTGATTATTTAACCAGAGGCTTCTTCCTGGCTTTGGTCTCACCACCTACTGCAATAATATGCCATTACTAAACTTGAAGAAAAATAAAAGGGAAGTGGCATCTCATGCCAGGCCAGCGCTGCCAAGATCTATTCTTCAGTCTTTCAACTCAAAAAAAAAAAAAACAAACCCAAACCCAAACACAACAAAAAAAAAACCCACCAAAACCAAAAACCCACAACCAAACTCTCTTCTTGCCTCTTGGCACATCATTTCAGGCAGCTTCTTCTATCACAGTACGTTTTACCCCAAAATGTAACATTTTACACAGTCTTTGCCTTTCATCCTCTGCTACTCAATGGGTGACAGTCAAAGGCAACACTATCAGCAATGTCTGCAAGATGACTGCAAGCCCATCTTCACACTTGGCATAGGCTGATGCCAAATTTGGCATTTCCAAGACGTTCAAGAGACAGGCTTCAATTCTCCACTTCTATTACAAGCTGAATTCCTTGCCTCTGGAAACAGCTGAAGAAAGGAAATGGGTATTTGCTAAAATGAAGGGACTGTTTAGAAGCAAATGTTTCCAGCACGTTGGCTGTTCTTGATCTTCTAAAAGAAAGTAGTCATACAAGGTTAAAACCACGGAACGCTATCAGCCCAGTACCCACGTCGTTCAGGCACCACACTGATAATTTATTTGGAAATCTTTGGCAAACTGCTTTTCCCCTTTGGATTCCCATCTGCAGGGCTAGAAAGTAAGAGTCAGCCGAAGCAACAAGAGGTCCAGCTTCTCCAACCACAGCTGCACCATTGGTGATGCTCTACCTTCACGATCCCACACAGATGAGCTCTGGGGGCTTTGAGGACAGTCTCCGCCATGGGGACAGACATGAGGACAGACATGGAGCTAGGCTGGCTGCTAACTCAGGCCATCAGTCATCGCAAGCTCTTCCCAGACCTCTGAAACATTTAAATCCAGTGAGAATCATTGGCATTTGCAGTCTTGGCTGGAACACATCCATGTTAAGGACACAGGTCTTGTTTTAATACCAGCCTCCGAAGCTACTGCTAATTTTAGGTTTGGGCTGTTATTTAAGGCACATATTATGACCAGAGAGAGCACAGGGCATAGACACCAGCTCATGGGAAGATAAGGACAAGTGAACTGCCCCATGACAACAACCGCTGCTCAGGATCACACATGTATCTCAACTATTTAAGCAATTCAGTATACCAAGCACCATCAGGAACCAGGCAAGAGTTTGAGCCACCGCTTCCACCCTAAAATCCCTCCTCTTTTGGGAAGAAGCCCAATCACAGCAAGACGACTTTGCTCCAGCACTGAGCGGTGCTGGTGCCACCCTGACCATGCTTCACCCAGAACTGATGGGTTTAAAGAAACTGGTAATAAAAATCGATAATAAAATCCTCCAAACGGGCAAAGCCTCGGATACCAGCTGTGCTCCCGTCAGCACAGGAGGTGCACGGGGTGCCGGTGCAAGGGCAGCCACCCAAGCATAGCTCCTCCAAGCAGAGGCTGCAGCACCTACGTCAGACCCAGTCTTCCCTTTCAAAGGTTAAAGCTGTTTACTGAAAGGATTAGGAGGGAGGAGATGGTAAGACTAGGAGGAAGCGGGGGGAGACTGTGCGCAACACCTACGCACACAGGCTTTGCCCCAGCCATAAACATGCCCCAACTCCTTGCTGGCATGGCCAGCCAACGTATAGGTGGGGAGGTCATACGGACATCGGCACACTGCCAGCACCAGACCTAAGGGCTTCACGCCCAGCCCCAGAAGATGATTTAAGCCTAATTGCTTGCCCCCCACATCCCTAGTGCAACCACAAACCAGGCTGGCACTTGAAGACCTGGCGAGCAGCTGTGGTCCTCACATCTGTGGAGGCTTTGCTCTGGCTGCCTACCATGGAGGGTTCTGCGCTAGCAGCACAGGAGAGGAAAGATTTCCTCTCTGCAACAGGCTGAAGTTTGTTGCCGGCTATATTCATCCTTGTCTGAAACGCTGCTTCAGGATGAAGCATGATTTGGGTACAAACACTGCCGAAGCAGCAGAAAGCTAAGCCATGACGCTGCAGCTCTGCAGTACATCTTAGCTGTATGCCCAGTTATTAAATAAAAGGTCAATTCCTCCATGGCACTACATCTTCTCTTGTTTCAAGTAAACAGTCTTAAGAGCCAGATGTTCCATAGGAAAACCAAAGAGGGATTTATACACCACTGTGGAGGAGAACAATTTCCATATCTGACATGACAGAGCACCACCACCAAGCAAGAACTAATGAGCAAGGCCCTTCCAGCTAACGCAATGCGATTGAGCTGCAGTAAAAGCAAGACAAAGCATTAACTGGTGTGCACTCGTCTGTCTGCCTTCACTGCACAAAGTTCAACTGAGGACATTCAGTGGCGGGGGAAGTCATGAAGCCACCCGTGCCAACACAGAACCAGTGTGACTACTGCAAGAATGACTGGGAGGGATGTGCAAAACCGCCCAGCAGCCAAGAGCCCAGAGTAACAGGGCAATTCACTTCCAGACCTGAGCAGCTTGATCAGATACCGGGCCAGTTTATCACTTAAGTGTGGTTTTTACTCTTACAACCAGCTTATTTCCCAAGACAAGGGGAAAAGCTTAGCAAATACCTTGTGAATTTGATGCACTAGCTGAATTCAGCTGTTAAAGGATGACAGAGAAGACCAGAACAACTCATCTTGGGAAGCACGGGATGACCCATGAATGATGCTGTCCTCCAAAGGATGACAAGATCTGGGAGGTGGACAGCCTCATTGCTCACCATGTATCACCTTCTCTTACCTGCACGGTTCCTTTAACCTGAATCATGCTTGGTGACCAAATGCACAGCACAGCCCACAAAGGCAGCTCTAACGTGGCCTCTAGGAGAAGGGCCAGCTGCGGCACGGCATCTCAAACACCAGGTTCAAAACCAGAGCTGCACCTGCTCAGAGCAACTTGGTCTGGTCCCTGCACTCAATCACTCCCCACCCTGTTCAAATTCAGCCCCTGCTCTGAGATAACAACACTCGCTGCTCCAAAAAATTCACGGAAGTGAGAAATTCAACCAACTGGTAATTAAGGTCATGGGGAAAAAAGTTACTACAAGTTAGTAACAACTAGCTGCTTTTGGTAGATGAACTACGGCCAAAGCCATGTAGTATTTCTAGTAGCACCCACAAATAAGGATGTTTAATAAGGTTCTGCAAACCCGTTGCAGATCACTCACCATCGCCCCAAGGACCACGCCTTGGGTACCACAGATTTTAGGGACAACAGAGCACAGGGCTTACCAGAAAAAAGTTATTGCAAAGGGGAAAAAGCTCAAGAAACTGCACCCCAAGGATTCAAAAGAGTTAAAAGGGAACTGATAAGTAGCACAAACACAGGAGAAGGCACAAAACTAATTCCAACAAGACCTTACTGGTTCTATAAATGCGTTAACAAAGGCAAACAAAGTGTAGGTCTATTAATCAGCAGGAAGGAAAAGAGAGTATATGACAGAAGACGCCCTACTCAAAGCCTTCTTTGCTTTTTACTTAAGCACACAAGGATGACTTTCATCAAGAACTGGTCTCTCTTAAACCTTCCAATCTTTTCTCAATCCATTCTTTGTTTGGCTCCCCCTTGTTAAATGTGCTTTTCTAAAGGTTAACTGTGAAGAGTTGTTTAAGGTTGAGCAACCTCAACCCAAAGTAAGGACTCCTCAGTGCTCTCTGTCTGCACAGGATAAGGGGGGGTCAAAACTGCCACCACAGCTTTGCAGAGGAAGAACCATGGATCCTACTAGAGAGATCATGGCTGCTTGGTGCTCACATTCATGCCACTGTTAATTTATCATTGATTTTTACAAATTGCAATCTAATGACCACAATGGGTCATCTTTAAAGTCTCATCAAAAAGCTGACAGCAAGTCATCCACCCAAAGAACAGAAAACACTACGAAGCAGAGCCTCCCAGAAGACCTCCACGACACAGCCTAAGGACAACCTTCCTGGCTCTAGCATGGGTGAAGGGCTGGGGACACAAGCCAGCAGGCGGGATTTAGGACTAAGAACCTGAAATTGAGGCGCTGCCAAGAGGCGGGGGATGACTCAGCCTTCTGGAAACAGACAGGGTGAGTGAAAAAGGATGACACGAAAGACAACCAGATTCACATCAGAGCGACCAAGAAAATAAGGAGAGAGTCAAGAAAACTGGAAAGGGGAGGGCGGGAGTTAAAAAAAAAAAAAAAAGCCTTCATTCAGGATCCTTCTACCAAGGACGGGTGGGAAGGAGGCGAGGAGCTGGGGTGAGCAGGTGACATTCCCTCCATTAACTCTTCCTTTAGGAACAGGGACACACCATGGGAACAGGGATGGGGAGAGGCCAAGGATGAAGAAACATTGGAGGAACCAGTATACGGTCTTTGTCCTTGCTACAAGACCCAGCAAGTCAGAAAAGCAACCGGTCGCTGGATGTGGGGGTGGCCTCTCCAAAACACCTCATGGGATGGCGCAGAGGACGCTACCCCCTATAGCCCCTGGTCGCCACCGCTCACCGTGCCCATTGCAGTAATAGATCCACTTCTCCCTGTTCTGCGTGGGGGTGGTAGACTTTTTCATAATAGCTTTTTCCACAATGGCACTGGGATCTTGCCTGGGTCCCTTCTTCAGAGTCCGTGAGCTCTTCCTGACGCTGCAGACAACAATAACCACCAGGACCAGTAGCAGGAAGAGGACGATCATCCACGGCAAGTGTTCATTGATGTCAAAGTGCTGGTGGACATTCTGCTGACCTCGACGGGGTGGCCTGTATGGGACATTGGACTTCTCACCCCCTGCCATCTCCAGCGACGGCTGCTTCTCCAGTGCTTGGCTGGTCTGCTTGTGCCGGTAGCTCTGCGCCTGGCTGGCAGTGCTGGAGCCCACGAGGGTCCCACCAGTGCCGTCCGTCTCGTTGGCAGAGGTTTTGTTGTAGTAGCCCGCTGCCTCCGCTGTGCCACTGGACGTGCGTGGCACAGGAGAGGGGACAAAATCGGGAACTGAAGAGTTCAGACCTGTGAAAGCAGAAGAGAGCTCAGTGTCACGGCACCGGAGACTGGATACGGCATCATGTCACAGTCTAAGACCTGCCTGAGCATCTGCTTGGCCAGCAGACAGAAACCCAATGCCAGGCAGTGAGAAAGGGAAGAGGTGAAGTTGAGGTTTGGCTCTGGGAACAGATGGGTACAGTTACAGGGGTAGGTTCAAGATAAAATTGACCCTTGTTGGTTAAGGCTAGTGGCAGTTTGTTTAAAAAAACCCAAGTGATTAAAGGCATGTTGTCAATCTGCATTTGTCCCACATTCAGTACTTCTCAGAAAAACCTACAACTTCGAGGTTTCTTAGGTTTATGAACATGGGTTTCATTCCACATGTGGAAAACGTGGTATTTGGGCTAGAAACACATGAAAATTTGGAGGCTTAGTATCTCTCTACAGGTTTTGTAAAGGAAGCATGAACTTTTTTTATCAGCACTGCAAGCAGCTGTGGATGCATCAACTACAAAACAGGTTTCCGAAGCAACAGAAGCAACCCAGACTCCCCTTAAGAGCTACTTTCCATCTTTATTAAGGTTTCTTATCAACCAACTGCTCTCAGGTCCCAGCCAGCTGCATGACCAAAGCCTGGCGAGAAGAAGGAGGAAGGGCTTTTGTGGCAAAAACTAGAGCTTACTTTGGAACCTCGGCTTTTGAAGATCATGTCTCATCCTAGTTGAGCCAGAGTGTGGGTGTAACCACCTGTAACCTGATTTTGCCTCTGACTTGGTTACCCAAAGCACTCTGACCAGGATACAAACACAGAAAATGCTTTAACTTTTACCTAGTTGTCTACAGTTGATTTCAAAGTTCAGCAAAATACGTTCCCATCCTCTCCCAATATCATACCAAGCTTTGAGACCTAACAAAGGAGAAGCACTGGGAGTCTACCACTGTCAACACTTCCCTGCTATTGTATGCACCAACTCAGGTGTTCAGGCCATCAAAAGTTGCATTTTTTTTTAATTAAAATGCCCTATATGAGACACTGTAAGGAGGCTGCTTCCCAGAGAGTGGTAAGCACCGCCGCAAATGGTGTTCTACAGCATCACTGCAACCAGCCGTGGCTAAAGCCTCTCCCTAAAGACTGCGATGACACATCTGTTTTCAAATAAATGAGAGAATGTGGAATTCAACCTGGTTCTCCCACCAGTGATAACTAATAGAAACGTTAAGAAAAAAAAATCTACGGCACAGCATAGGCTCCTGGAGTGCTTTTTTGGCAATGGATCCCATTCAAGCCAATACGCTGGCTCAGCACAGGGCAAAATGCAGCAGGGAAAGCACGGGCACGAAAGCAGCGAATCCATCAGGGAAGCAGTCTGGTGGAGCAAAGCTCCTCTCCTGCCAGGGTTTTCCTGCTGCACTCCGCTCAGGTTTGCCACAAACACAGTGGCAGCACAACATAGAGATGGCAAAAGAGGCTGGGGAACATGATGGCCTTTCAGATCAAACAGTAGGACAGCCAGGAGTCCAATCATGACTGCAGTCTCAGTGAAAATATTATTAAACTTTGTTTAACACAACTGAGGGCAACCTAGAGCTGCCTTCTGGCCACAAAGCAAAAGCACCAACCACACTTTAGACCAGGCTGTCCTTTAACAGCCTAAAGCCAGCCTTGATCGAGGTAGGAACGCAATCGCATGACCAAAAACACGTCTGTGTCTCAGTGGTGGACATTACCTTTGGGAAGATGAGCGGTTGGTGGAACTTCATAGGGCTCTTCACCCATTTCAGTGCTTGACGAAGTCAAAGATGTGTTTGGAAGAGACGCTGGAGAACCACATACGTTGTCACTCTCCTTTGTCCCTGGCTTGATGACCACCATGTTTTTCCCAAAGCAGTCAGTGTATGTTTTGCACTTCATCACACTAGAAGGCACATCAGAAAAGGTACCACGAGGGCACGGCTTGCACCTAACGTCTTCTGTCTCAGTTCCTTTCTTGCGGACGCCCCAGCCGACCGGGCACACCGTGTAAGGGACGCAGGTATCGTTCGTCTGAAACGTACCAGACAGGCAAGTGCACTCGCGGTCAGTCAAGGCAGTACAATGAGTTTTCTCAATCATTGGCAGTTCACAGGGTTTTCTGCAAGGGTGGCACCGCTCTATGCCGTTCTCATGCTTAGTAAAGGTCCCATCTGGACAAGGGCTGCACTCTCTTAAGGTACTCTTCGTACAATGTTTAGACACATAGGTTCCTGCAGGACATTTGTCGCAGATCAGCTCTTTGTTGGTGGCACGGTCAAGGTGGCGGTACTTGCCAGGGGAGAGGCTGATGGCATTCTGCTCGGAGGTCGGCTTCGACTGACCATCAGCAGTGCCAAGGAGCATGAGCAGCTGGAAGACACACGGGAAGTATTAGTCAACAACAGCACATGAGCAGAGCCCTCTCTGCCGGCGATCCCTTGCAGGATCACAAAACACAACCCCAACAGGACCACAGAGATGTTTCTACATGCAGGGGAAGGAGCTCAGTGAGGTCGGGGTGGAAGAGAACCGGCGTAGACAGCAGCACGCTCTCTGGACACATTGCCAGCTACGATTATAATTCCTTAAATTTGACACCACACTTCTCTGTGAGACTAAGCATCATTTACACTGCAACCCTGCCAGGGCAGTAAATACTGCTAATTGTGTTTCAGCAGTACGTGCTACCTGGTCACCCCAGGAGAACTCAGACCAGCTTTGCCTTTCAAGGCTGAGAGGCTCCAGCACAAGCCAGGCGCTTACCAAGAAGACAAAAAACACATGCAGGTGGCAGCTCTGACCTGTAAAACTTTCTTCCTCTGTATTTATTCATCCGCATTTGTTCAAGTAGTTACCTTCCTAAATAACGCAAACCAGGATGACATCCGGGCTAGCTGGCATTACCGGACTATTTCTCAGCCCCTCTGCTCTTCCAGGAGTTTTTATGACCCTGCGCCAGCGTAGGGTTTGGTGAGACCGCAAGGGATGTTCTGCTTCGAGCCTCCAACCACATCTGAACCCACTTTAAACCAGATGCATTAGCAGCAACAGGAGAGCAAACCTGATGCTATTTTTAAGCTCTTTGAGGAGCTCTGCTGTAACTCAGTTCCTCATTGCATCAGATACAGGTAAAAGGTCTTGTTTTTTAGACATGGAACTGCACCCAGCTAAGCTTGGCTAGATGATGGCTACAAATCTGTTTATCTCTACCTATTTCCAATCCCAGGGCTTTATTCCCTTAATTCCTTCGCATCGAGGCTGCTCCAACTCCAAGAGAAGCTCCATCTATCCAGCAGGACCTCCACCTCCTCCAGAAGACATCCGGTCCGTGGATTTCACGTCAGTTATGCCAGCAGAGATATGACACCAAGAACAAAAGGTGTATCAAAAGAAAGGCTGACACAACCTCACACAGCATGCAAAGCAACAGGAAAAAACATTTTCGAACAGCCGCAGGTTGAGTTAGGAGGGAGAGAGAGGAACGAGCCAACATTACCTTGAATTTCCAAAGGTGCTTTCCTACGCTGAAGGTAAAAAGACCAGAGACCCTAACGCTTTTCAACAGCGCAGCCAGGCACATAAATCACTTGGCTACATTACGCAAGCCCTCGCCTCTTGCTCTGCTACCTATTCCGGGCTATCAGCCAGCCAGAATATATTCAGAAGCAAGGGGAAAAAAAAAAAAGAAAGCCTCCCAACAACATGACTCTGCAGAAGGCACATGGCAGCAGAGCCGCAAGCCGCGCCGCGTCATTTTTTGGTGCAGTCTCTCGCTTCCTGGAAACACACAGCACATTTCTCTTTCACCTGCTAAATAATTTACGGCTCAGGATTTGTACAAAACACTTCAAAAAAAATTTTTTTTATTTTTTTCTTCTCTCCTCTCCTGAAGCAGCAATTACAGAGCAGGCAGAAGCAGGCAAGCCCGCAGGAGTTGACAAGGATCCTGCAGCGGCCAGGCTAATTACGGCACGTCAAATTAAAACAAAAAGCGGGGCTGCCCTGGCAGGCAGCAAAGGCTTACAGGATGCCTTTTATTTTTCCCCTCCCCTAAGACATGATTTCACAAAGTGCTTAGCTGGCTCTAAGGAAACCTGCCGCCCGTAATCTTCATGACGCAACCCTGAATTAGCAAACCAGACACAGCAGGATCCAGCACCCCGAGGTTGTGTGGTGGTGGTGGGGATGTCACCTGCGTCACTCATCCTGACGGGGCGTCGGGACAGGCAGCGGTTGTCCTGCCTCACCGGGGATGAGCTCTGTGCAGCCAGCTCAGATCCCAATTTCTCCCTCTGCATCAAGCCAGACCTCAGGAAACCCATGGACAACCCCGCTACAAGCACGTGCCGTGGGTCCCATCCTGCTCTCCCTCTTCTTCCCATCTCCAGCATCTTTCCATCACTCCTCTGGGTAACTAAAGTCAGTGGGACCCACATTACCATAACAGCACCAGGTTTGGTTTTTTGTTTGTTTCCGTTTGGCTTCTTTTAAACCCTGTCTCAAACAAAGCAGCACTGGCACTTTTGAACATCTCCAGATCTTCAGCTGCACATGCACTTCCAAGCTTAGGGACAACAGCAAGTCCCAGTGGGGGAAGGACAAGCAGCATTGAGCACCCACTATTCATTTGGATTGGTGTTTCTGGTCCCTAAAAACATCCAGCTGCTCAGGTTTTGTGGCTGGCACCACGCAGATCTCAAAGAGAAGGCCAGGAGCAGGAGGCCATCCTCAACAAAAAGGGGCTATCTGCTGGTTTGGTTCCTCATCCTCAGGATTGCCCGGCAGGACGCAAAACCAGACCTTTCTGGCCAATACACCCAGTCTCAATGGCAAAAGCAACAGAATAATGAATTGAGCTCTGCTTAGCCGCTGGATTTCCGTTCATTACTCCAACACCAAGGAAAGTGTGGAGGGTAACAAAAAAAAAGAGAGAAAAGGAATCGGTGCAAGATGACACTGAAGAGCAGATCTGCTTTCAAGCAGTTTTGGCGCCACTCTCTGTGCCCAGTGCAGGAGCAGCTCTCGACACCGAAGCTAAGAGGGTCAAGCAGGACGGGGTGGCCACCGTCCCAAAGAGCATCCTCTGCTCAGCATCGAGGCCCTGCACCGCATGGGCAAAGGCGCTTCCCAGCCACCTTCACCTGCTCCAACACGCGGAGATTTTACGGTATGAGGAAAGCGGATCAGGCTGGGGAACGCTCTCACTTTCACCCCACCACATCGGGGAAAATGGCTCAGACGAGGGAACCTTCGCGCTCGGCTGCAAAGAGACCCTCGAGCCAGCAGGACCCCGCAAATGACGGGGGTATGACCCACCTTACCACCATCCAGCTTGATGATTCCATCTCCATGGTGACATCTATGCCATGCCTCCATCACCCTCTGAAATAACTGCATGCTGCAGGAGAGACCCGACTGGGAATTTGCAGAATAAATAGCTTTTAGGGGGGCACAAGCTTCCCGGGCATGTGGATGGGGATGTGGCAGAGACACAGCGGCTCATTCAGGACCCAAACCCACTCGGTGAGCCAACGCGCCAGCAGAAAGTTGGTGGCTCAACAGGCACCTGTGTCCCAACAGGGGGTGACACCTCGAGACAGTCAACGTCTCAGGTTGTGTAAAGCGCTGCCCCACCACCAGCCCTGCGGGGAGGCAGCGATAAACCTAAAAAAATTTAAAAAAAAAGGGAAAAAAAAAAAAAAAAAAAGACAAAAGCCAGCTAAATGCAGGGCACTTGACCCCAGTAGAGAAGAGCAGGAGCAGAGAGCTGCAAGCAAGCAAGGACCGACAGTGCTAAACTGATACTGCGGGAACAGTTTCCAAGCAAAATCAGCCGAATTTGGTAGAAATGGCAGCTGGTTCCACAGCGATGCCTTGGCACAGGTCGGGGACGGGCTGCACAACCCACCACCCTTCCCGACGGTCAGCGGCACCCTCCGCCGACCAGCACCGGGAAATGGCTTGCGACATTAACGGAGAGGAAAAAAAAAAAAA
>VYXH01007039.1:53710-112499 GCA_013397275.1 Burhinus bistriatus | reverse complement strand
TGGCTAGCTGGCCCGCGGCTTGTGGGGGGGGGGGGGGTTAGAACTAGGTGACCTTTAAAGGTCCCTTCCAACCCAAATCATTCTATGGTTCTATGAACATGTAGCACATTCCCTGTGATGCCAGAATGCATCAGGGCGTAGATGCGTCCCTCCATGAATGAGGATTAGCTGGAAGCTGAGTGTGGCCACAGCACAGGCAGAGCCCTCACAGACCATCCTGCAACATCTGAACAGGGTGGGCAGAGCAGGGTGCTGGTTGCAGTGTCCATCAATGGCCATGGCAAGTGATGGAAACAGGTCCAGGTCTATCCAGGAAGCCAGGAGGAGCAGGGCATGGGGTGAGAGACAGCATTAGAAAGGCTGCAACTTAAGTCCAGGGTTCTTCCAGGAGACAGAAATGGAGATGAGGCTTCAGGGTAGATCCACAGTCTCACCAGGAGACTGNCCACAGCACAGGCAGAGCCCTCACAGACCATCCTGCAACATCTGAACAGGGTGGGCAGAGCAGGGTGCTGGTTGCAGTGTCCATCAATGGCCATGGCAAGTGATGGAAACAGGTCCAGGTCTATCCAGGAAGCCAGGAGGAGCAGGGCATGGGGTGAGAGACAGCATTAGAAAGGCTGCAACTTAAGTCCAGGGTTCTTCCAGGAGACAGAAATGGAGATGAGGCTTCAGGGTAGATCCACAGTCTCACCAGGAGACTGGGGCAGGGGTGGGGGAGGCCCCAGGTAAGTCTGATCAGGGCCTTCAAAGTTTATGAGTGCCCTCAGCCCCTCTGGGTGCACCAAATCAAGGCACTACATGACTCTCTACATTGCTGGTTGCCCACTGAGGGAAATATTCAAATACCTGATTTCCAGAACCTGCAGAAATCCCATTGACCAACAGTCACCTTCTGGAGGCATCCTGAAGGCAGCTGAAACAAGGGAGGGTTTCAGTGCCACGCCAAAGCAAACAGCACAGAAGCCCCATGAATGACAGAAAATCTCAAAAAAAAAAAAAAAAAAAAAAAAAAAAGAAAAAAGGAAAAAAAGTGGTGTTCTTGCTCTACCAGAGGAACATGGGTTTCATCCAGCCTCTTCTGAAGCGCACAAGAAGCCTCCTCCTGATTTCACAGAGCTTTGAATCCAGCTAAAAGGCTCCCCTCCCAGCCAAGGTGGACTTTCTCTCCCCATATCTAATCCTGGAAGGGAGCTGGAAGGGAGCAACGACCTTCAGTAGCCTGGGAATGAGCCTGGAGAAGAGCTTCCCTCACCGAGCTGGGATGGCAGTGGCAGGACTGCTGTTCCCAGGAGGGGACAAGACAGACTGTGTCACGTGCAGAGAGAGGACCTTCCTCTCCCCAGCTGGCCGTGCTGCTGTGCAAGTGCTGCAGAGCTCTGCTTTGGGCTTTGCCTTCCCCTGGGGCCACTAAACCCGGGAACAACGTGCTCTTCCCAGGAGGTCAAGGAAGGAGAGCCTCATCCCAAATAGAGATCACGATGCAAAGCAAGATCCAGTAAGGCTGCCCAGAAGGAAACCTGGCGTGCCCATTGCTGCTTTTAATTCAAAATAAATTGGGCAAATAACAGGCAATAACACAACTGGGTTATCACCAGACTTGTGGATGGTGGAGGGGATTTTATGTTCAAAAATGTGCAGCTTTCTCATGAAATACAGGGCGAATCTTGCTCCGCTGGAACAGAGCTAACCAGGCTGTTGTGTCCAGGCTAGAAGAGGGTTTGAAACGCCCCGGCAATGCTGACCCACGCTGGATCCATCAGCAGTGTGAAAGGCAGTGTTCAGATTGTATTAGGGAAAAACAGAAAAATAATCATCCGGAGGACAGAGTGGCTCAGGGGACTGGCAATAAGATGGATCATGTTACTGCCGTGGAATGGATTCCAATTAGTTACATCCGCTTTTAATTATTATTATTTATACAGAACCTAAAGGCAGTCCGCAGATTATCCAAAAATGCACGGGCTGATCTGTAAATTCCCCATCCCGCCCCCCCCTCACAGCCCTTGTAATGACAAACACCAGTCACGCTGCCTGGACTGGTTCATACTGGCTGTGCCATAAATTGCTTATCAACATCCAGCTTGCTGCATCTCTGCTTTTCTCCCTCTTCAGAAGGAAAATAGAGAAGTGGGTGACTGAGGTTGGAGTTTCGTGTCAAGTGTTTTTGGTGGCAGCAGCGGCTCAAGAAGTTCCTCCTCGCCTCCCTGCATTCGGTTCCTTTTTCCTCCTTGTGTCACCCCATGAGTTATGCAAATACAGGATCAACCAGGTCAGTGAACTGGTAACTGTTAAAAAAACAAGAAAGAGGGTATTTTTAATCGGAGTTGGTGAACCTCACTGCTCGTGTTGACTAGAGACCCCTGGGTCCTTGCTAAGATGGTGGTGGGAGTCCAAGCGAGTGACGGAGGGGCATCCACTGACCTGGTCTGCCAGCAGAAACCATCTTCTCTTCAATGGCAAGCTCTCCTCTCTTGAGAGGAAAAGCCAGTGGTCCTGCTTAGTCGTCTGGTGCTGTTCAAAGCACGTTCATGAAACAGGAGGAATTGTTTCACCAAAAGAAATTATTTGGGAAACATTAAAGAACACGCTACAGAGCCATCACTTGCTTCATCCTGTAGAAACCAGAAGCGTTCTGGGAAGCAATTTCTCATCACTTATTTGCAATAAAAGAAGCCAAGCTAACGAGGCAGACGTAATTTACTTTTGGACTTTCTCATTCTCTGTACGTGGACCATCACTTCCACATCTCCTGTAGAAACAGCACATTTCTACGTTCTGTTGCTGTTATGGGAAAGTTTGCTCGGGAAAATTTGCAGCTCCAATTCATAGAGAAACCAGAGTTATCACTTGCATTAACATAAATTGGGAAGTTAAACCAACAAAGCCCGTAGACTTCTCTGGGTGAGGGAACGAAGAGTTTGGGTGGGAGTTCTCACCCTTCTGGCCCTCCTTATGATCTCCAGGAAATTAGGAAGGGAAATGTCTACCAAGAGCAGATGTTCCCAGCAGGAACATCTATATACACAGATATATATACATACACAGTGGTTTCTAGCAGGATCCATGGCAAATGCAGCATTGCCTGCAGGAAGGTCTTTTGGGTGGTTGAAGTGAGAAGAGAAAACGTTGGTCTTCCAGTGTGAGATGGCAACCAAAAGAGAGCATGAGAATGTCTTCTAGGTCAGCAGACAGAAGAGCTCCCCCGTGGCTGTTTGTCCAGACTGGGACAGAGTGCATTTCTGCCATCTCCTTATGAAATGAGCTTTTCTCACCTTATGCTGTGGGAAAACAAAATCCTGTTCTTTACAGAGCTAAGATGAACCTGGGTCTCCCTATAGAGAGTCGAGTTCCTGCCTTAAACTTTTTGCCAGCAGCACGTTGCTTTTATGTATTATTTTGATTCCACTGAATAATAAGCATCTTAAAGGACAGGGATTTTCTTAATGAAGGTGTATTATCACTGATGGATTTCGTGCCTAGGGATGTCCCCATGGGATGTCAGGGCAAGGAGCTGGGGAGCCCAGGGTGGCAGCTGGGAAATGAAATGCGGCACTGGTTTGGTGGCCATCACTCCTGAGCTGATTACTCTTCTGGAAGACCGATGCACAGCTAAAAAGCATGTTTTCCCAGAGGACCTTAAGAAAGGAGAAGCTCAGCAGCTGATGGCAAGGCTGAGTGCATAAACATGACGTTAACCCTGCGCCCAGGGTGACGGCTGTGAGATAACCACCAGGTAAGACGAGGAGATGGGGCTGCACATGAAGCACAGCTGGCGCCGTGTCTTCGCCTCTGGCGAGGAAGGGGAGAGGGGCACACAGGGCCAGCACATCAAATCCTTTCCAGGCCAGTGACCCGCTGTAAAGAAGTTTCCCTTCTGCCCCAAGAGCAGCACAGTAGAATCATAGAACACAAGTGCTGTAAAGCAGAAGAGTTTATCTCCGTCTGAAAGCCACGGCTGCCTGCTCGCTGAGTTCAGTGCAGGTGAAGCGAATGTATGTAAAGTTAATGCTTCTTTTTTTTGGGGGGGGAATATCCCTTTGATTATATGGAGTCTTGTTTTGCAGGAGGTCCTTTGGCTAAGTGGGGGAGTGAGGCTCAGATTTTGAAGCCTGGAGGCTCATCTCAACCTCAGCAAAAACATGATGACTCTGGGCGCATCACGTGGTGCCCTCGTTCACCTTCCTTCTTCTCCTTGGGTGCAAGTGCTCTGGGGCTGAAGCTTGAATGGTGCCTAACAAAGTGGAGCCTTGCTCTCAGTCGGAGCATCTTGATGGTCATGAAGTTGCAAATGAAAAATTACGGCAATCATTTTTATGTGTGGATCTGAAAGTCTTGCAATATCCCTAAGCTTACAGTGGAGAAATCAAAGCAGCAAATGAAGCGATATAGCCACAATCGCAGAGTTGGCAGCAACGCAGAGAGCTTCACGCTAAGCAGAAGACCACGTGTTGTCTTGTTCCTTTGAGCCCGGCACAGCCTGAGTGGGACAGGGAGGTGGCAAGGGTGACAGGGTGGTTTGCAGAGCTTTCGGAGAGCACTGCAAAACTCAGTATGAGTTTCCCAAAGCCAACTGCTTTCCTGGGAGGGTTGTGCGCTCTTCTAGGTTCAGCATCACAAAAAGACACTGAACAACAACCCCTGCAAAGCTGTGGTTCATGTCAGCTGCGGGTGCAAGATCCCTTTTGTGTCAGATTACCCGGCGCACGTGATGCTGCCGGCTTTACGCTTCGTGTCGCCTGCGGAAGGACCGTCGGAGTGGCACGGCCAGCCACTGCCTAATCCAGCCTAAATCCTCCTGGTACGGAGATGAACCAGCAAATAGCTCCCACCACCTCTAACCCAGCAGGCTTCATTTCACTCAGCTCAGCACAGCGCTTTTTTTTTTTGCTCGAGCAAGAGCTCAAAGCCAGCTGTACAGCCTTGGGGAATTTTTTGGAGCCCCAGGAGAATGTCACTTCCCGAGTGACCTTGCTCAGCCACCCCAGCTGCACCCAGCGGGGCGGACCTCATTGCTGAGTGATCATGGATAATCTTAGTCACAGCTTAAGTTCTCCTCCCACCCCCCCAGTATAAGGGGGACACTGCTGCTCCGTTGTCCCGGGGCTGAGGGCACGCAGGGCTGTGTCTGTGCCAAGGGGGCTACGGCCACCAAATAACAGTGTTCGTGGCAGGAGGATGGTTGGGGTGAGAAGTGACTCACGGGTGCTTTGCTGACCCTGCATTGTACATCATATTTCCTGTGTTTGCACAGGATAGGGAGTTATCCAGCGCGGCCACTAAGGGTGACTGCGAAGAGATGCAAAGAGCTTAAAATAACTCCTGGCCAGGCAATACAAGCACATGTAAAACTCAGTGTCCCTGAAGAGGGACACTCCCCGTGGGTCACTGCCACCCAGGAACGAGATCCTGGAGCCTTTCAGAGGTTCCCCTGGATATCAGGTCACAGCACAGCGGCGAGCAAGGAAGGCAGACAGCCTGCCCTGCATCCGTGAGGATGGTGATGGATATGGAGGAGCCCCTGGATGGGGAGGGCTCAGCAGGCGCCGTAGCATGGGGGACATGAGGCTGAAGTCACAGATGATACAGAGAAGGCCAACAGGGAAATTAGTAACGTGTCACTCACAGCATACATAGGTGACGGAGCCTGGCAACATGCCGGGTCTCTGAATCACCAGGATTTGTGCAACCTCAGTCCTGGCAGTGCTGGGTGTTCCCCGCCGCATCGGCCAAGGGCTGCGAGGCAGCCTTTTCCCCAGAGCGGTCCGCGGTGGAAAGCGTGCAGGGAGCCGCCTGCTGTGACGGTAGGCAGCTGCCTGGGGTCCAGGCAGTGGCTGGATGTCCTTGGCACCGTGGGGAGCGGGGCAAAGTGGCTTGGAGCCATTCGCATCTTTCGTGGGCTCCTGCAGTCCAGCACGACTCTATAAAAGCCTCGCCCAAGTTTGGCTGATTTAAATCAGTTCAGGCTATTTAATCATCACACAAGCAGACATAGCTTAAAGAACAATTTATAGACTTAATGTTGATTAGAGTCTTGGTGGGTTGTATAAGGAGCTGGTCGTGCCATGGAAAGCTTTCAGTGGAGACAAAGACCCAGGGAGCAAGCCCTCGGGCACAAGGGAGCTCAAGCCTTGCTTTAAGCACCAGTTTAGGAGGCAAGAAGAGCCTGTAAGAAACTCCCCACGGTCCGTCGCTCTTCTGCCTTCACACATTTTTATGGGGTGCAAATTGTCCTCTGGGAAATTTAGTATTAGCCCTGGTGCTAAATTACTCTGGAAGACAGCATCGTTAGCGCAGGCTGTTGCTGGAGAGAATAACGCCCCTTCTCAGGGCTTGATGTGTAAAGCAGTGCAGAGGTTACAGGCCAGCTCATGTGAAGGACACAACCCTCCCATCTCACCAGCCTCCAGGTCCTTCCTAGGGACTGGGCAGTTTTTCTCTGTCCCCTTGGCAGCTTGTCACACCCTCTCCTGTGACGGTTTCTGGTCCTGTTTGCCACCGCAGTTATGTTCAGGCTGGATAAGAGGCAGAAGGGAGGATCAGTCCCACTCCCCGAGCTCAAATCACCTTCAGCCATGGCTTAAGCACATCAGCTTGAACCGACCTGATTAGGGGACTGGAACATCTTTCTTATGAGGAAAGACCAAGGGACTTGGGTCTCTTCAGTCTGGAGAAGACTCAGAAGGGATCTCATCAATGCTTACAAATACTTCAAGGGAGGGTGCCGGGAGGATGGGACCAGTCTTTTTGCAGTGGTGCCCAGTGACAGGACAAGAGGTAATGGGCACAAACTTGAACGCAGGGAGTTCCATCAAACATGAGGAGGAACTTCTTTCCTTTGAGGGTGGCAGAGGACTGGAAGAGGCTGCCCAGAGAGGTGGTGGAGTCTCCCACTCTGGAGACATTCCAAACCCACCTGGACACCATCGTGTGCAACCTGCTGTAGGTGTCCCTGCTGTGTCAGGGGGGTTGGACTAGATGATCTCCAGAGGTCCCTTCCAACCCCAGTGATTCTGTGATTCTGTGACCTAAGAGCTTGCCACTGCCCAACACGGAGGTCTCATTCCTGTCCTTTCTCCTGCAGCTCCAGGCCACCAGCCCCTGTTCTCCCCTCTGTCTTAGCTCTCATGCTGGCTGATTCAGCGCTGACTTAGCAGAAACCTGTTCCCTTTTCTTGCTTGGTTATTTTTGTGCCAGATTAGCAGTCTGGGTGTGTGGAGGCTGTGCAACACCAAAGCTGATGCAGGGCAGAGCGACAGAGGGATGGTGGAGGATGGTCCCAGGCAGACTGTGGGTGGGGAAATCTCACTATGGATGCGAATGCCATCAGAGCCTATTCCCAGGTCATATGGGAGCAGAGGTGGTCCTTTGGGGCTACAATGATAACTGGGGTGAAAGGCCTGAGACTGGGGGAACTGGGCAGAAATGTTGGCAGGTTGCTGGGACAATCCCAGCAGCAGCTGAGAAATGACCACCATGGCATGGTGATGGCTGGGAGGTGCCATGGGAGCTCTGGGGTTGCACCAGAGCTTGTAGCTCACTCCATCCTGACTTCTGCCCCATCACTGTGGGGCACTTGCTGGCTGAGTAGCAGCGGGATGGTGGAATGCCCACTGCCATGCCTGTGGGATAAGCCTGGTTAGAGATAGCACAGGGCTGGATGTGTAGCCACCATATTTCTGCTCTTAGCCCAGTTCTTTCTATTTGCACCTCTGGGAACATTCTCTTGAAGCTCTGAAGCGTCTATTGAGCAAGCTGTCCTTGAAAATGAGCCATGGCACAGCCCTAAAAGCTCTAGATGCTGCCCTGTCTAGAGGTAATGCTGTAATAAATGCAACCTTTCTGGCAGCAATAAAAGGGCTATTAAGGAACCCTCAATTTCTAAGGGTACTTGCAAATGTATCAGTAATCTTCAGCCAGAAACCTGGGAAAGCTCAGTCAAACCAGCTTGGGTACTCAAGGGACTATCCTGCCCTGTGAGCTTTTCTCCATCATCTGCTCTCCTTCCCCCACTGCCATCCCCCCGGCAATCCTTCCCCTGCTTCCCTTCCCAGCTATCCTTCCCCACTTGTGAACAGCGAAACTTAACAAAGCAGTGCTTCGCTGAGAGGAAGAGAGGCAAGGGAAACAGGAAAGCAGATAATATAACAATAAACAACTACCCCATCCAAAGTACACAGAGAAATGTTCAACTCTCTCTTTCTCTTTGCTTTTCCGGGGCCTCCCAGGAAAGCTGGCTACTGCCTCTGTCCCGCAGCCTCCCACTGTGCTCAGTTCACTGGTGTCAAGCCTCAGGCTATGCATTTCTCCCAGGCGGCAGACATCCATCCACCTCTCCATCTATCCATTTCTCCATCCATCCATCCATCCATCCATCCATCCATCCATCCATCCATCCATCCATCCAACCACCCCCATTAGCCACTACTCATCGTTAGCTATTCAGTGATGTCCTTAGCAGGAACCCCATATTGTCCTCTCTCAGAAGACTTCCTAAATAAAGTCAAAACCCAAGGGCAGCCCATTTTTTATGCAGGATTTCTGATAGCGATTGTGTTGAGCTAACGTCTCGAGGTCACGGAGTGAGAGGAATTTGACCCAGGAACAGGAGTGCTTGTGGGCCTCCAGTTTCTATCACCGGGTTGACCTTGCGCTCAAGCAGGAGTGGAAGAGGAGACACTCAGAGCAGGAGCATGGGGAAGTGCATTTCTGGGCACATCGCCTGATGAGTGACGTGGTGCCAGGGAAGGGACGAGCTGTTCTGCTGCTCGTTATTGTTACCAGATGAGTGGAGGACTTTTATCATTGCTGGTTTTGGATAATCAAATGCTGATTGCCACAGAGGAAGGAGGGCTGCACCCCTCATCCCTCCTGCGCCCCACGCTAGGCAGGGAGGGGTAGCAGGCACAGCCCCCTGTCCTCTCCCGCAAGGCTTTGTTCCTAGGGTTGACGTGCAGCATCCCAGACGTGACTGCGGATCCCACCCCCCCCCGTGACGCCCTGCTCCATTTGGGGTTATTGTGTGATGCCCAGAACAATATGTTGTGGTTGGAGTCACAAGCCAGGGACAGCCTGGGAGAGCGCCGGGAGGCTCCCCGCTCCCCCTCTCTCTGCTAGTGCTGGTGAGGAGGCAGCTTTCAGCCATCTGGTAGCTGTGGGTTTGGTGGGGGTTCCACAGCAAGGGAGAAGAAGCAGTTACCAGTCCTGTTCCTAGACAGGAAGGCCAGTGTTTGGCACCAGCTTTGCCACAGATGCGCTGTGTGACTTGGGCACAGCATGCCCTCGGGCGCTGTGGGATCACAGGAGAGCTCATGTGGGAAGGGACCGCAGAAGATCTCCAGCCCTACCTCCTACTCGTGCAGGGCCAGCTCTGGGGTCAGACCAGGTTGCTCAGAGCTTTGCCCAGTCGAGTCTTGGAAACCTCTGAGGTTGGAGGCAGCACAGCTTCTCTGGGCATCCCACGTCAGTGCTGGACTGTCCTCATGGTGGAAACGTTTCTCCTCATATCCAGTCTGAGCCTCCCTTGTTTCAGCTTATGCCTGATGTCAGTTGCACTGCTGTGTAGAGCCTGCCTTCATCATCTTCATATCCACCTTGCTATCTGTTCACCAACAAAGTTCTCCCTTCTCCGGCCCTGCACCCTCAGCCTCCCCTCCCAGGCCATGTGCTCCAGTGCCCTGAGCATCTTGGTGGCCTTTTGCTGGACTTGCTCCCATGCGTCCCTGTCTCTCTTGTATTGGGGGCTGAAAACTGGATGCAATATCCAGATGTGGTGTCGAGCAGGGCTGAGCAGAGGGGAAGGATCCCCTCCCTCAACCTGCTGGCAACACTCTGCCTAATGCAGCCCAAGGGGCTGTTGGCCTTCTTTGTGGTGATGGCACATTGCTGGCTCATGGTCAACTTAGTGTCCACCAAGACCCCCAGGTCTTTTTCTGCAGAGCTGCTCCCCCGCCTGTGTTGTAGCATGGGGGTTACTCCTTCCCAGGTGCCGCCCTTGGCATTTGTCCTCGATGAAGTTCATAAATTTCCTTGAAATATCAAGTCAAAGAGAGTGATCGGCCAGAAGGTGCATTGTGGGCTTGCCCTAGTCACCTGGATTTTTGCTTTGAAATGGTTTGGAAAGTCCCTTCCAAGATCTACCTAAAATGTCTGGTTTCACTTCTCTGTTTATTTGGGATGTTGTGATGGTTGGAAGCTCAGGCAGCGATCCAATGTGGGCCAGTGAAATAACCAAGAACCGCAGAACTGCATCTCGCAGGAAAACCTTCTGCACCACCCAGTGCCAAGCGGAGGACTTGTGGGAATACAGGAGGACCTCAGATAGGACTTTTCCTGCCAGTGCTTCACTGCAAAACCCTCAGAAGGAGTCAGGGGGTTCTGTGTCCTCCAGTGGCCATGGTACTGTCAGGAGGCAAGGGAAACTGTGTCCTTTCAGGTTTTGGGAGTACAGTGGGCTGCCTGGGTGAGATATCCTTCAAAGCACGTCTTGTTTGCACAGCCATTTTGAGGAGGAAGGGGGCACATGCTTGCGTGTGGCAAGGAGCTGGGCTTCAGGTGGTCTGGACTTCTCTGTCCTTGCTTGCTGGTTGATTCCCCATGTTACATAGGTCACCCCGGGCTGAGCTGACCCTCGGAGCCAGCTTGGTGTTGGGGTATCTTTGGCCCAGGATCTGTTAGTCATCTTCCTTTGCTGTGTACAAGTCCTGTGGCCAAGCGTGTTGGGAGATATTCATCACATTTGGTAAAGGCAAAGCAGAATAACGTTCTTCTCCACTAATTACCCAAGGAGTGACAGTATCTTTAAAGGCCATATGAAGTGAGACATGTAGGAAGATACCATTTCTTTTCTGTGGATGAAGACAAAGACCCCCTTGGCTCCTTTGACAAGGAGCTCCTATTCTTCCCCGGTTTACCACAGCAGCGGTGCAGGGCCTCGCCCTCACTGAAGAAAGGTCCCTTCCCCAGACCAGAGTATTTATTCCCAGGACTTCCCCGCCCCAGGGCTGCTCATTCATCTCTTGCAGACAGAACGGAGCCTGTCACAAGAGCAGATGCAGAGCAGGCAGAGCTCCCCATGAGATCCTTCACCACCAGAGATGATAAACAGATGGGGAAATCTGCTGGGAAACGCATTGACGTCAGAAGTAGGTGAGAGGCTGGAGCATTGTCTCCAGGGAGGTGGAAACACGCTGAGAAAGCTGGACGCAGAGACCAATGCACAATGGCTCTTTGATTGCCCCAGACAGAGAGCTGCTAATGGACCATTTCCTCTCCCAGCCCTCCCGGGGGTCGAAGATGTCTTGCCCTCATGTTATCTCTCACCCTGGCTTCTTCTCTCTGGGATTTCCTCTGACCCTCTTCAGCAAGCTGCTGGGCTCTGGTCATCCCAGGCTGGTGTCCCTTGTAGCATCCTTCTGTCACCAGAGCTGCTGTGGCCCGAGGCATTGCTCTTCAGAGGATAACTTCCCGCTGCAACTCATGCCCATGGAGCATGGCCCCGTGGAGAAGCTTCAGCCTTCCCATCCAGAGGGAGAGGTGGGCTCAGGCACTTCTCCAGGACCACAACCTGACAGCCCTCCTTGGAGGGGTTTTCACACCAGGGCTGCACCCTATTGCATCAGTCCTTCTTGGAAAGATGTAGCCATCCATGCAGTTGCCATCCATGCAATTATTAGTGCGTTTTGCACAATATACCTCTCCCTTTCCCTCCAAAAATTAAACGGGGAGTAGGGCCCCCATGGTAGCCCACTCTCTCCCGGTCAGGCAGACGGCTGCCAGGTGAGCAGTGCCTTGGGCCACCGCACTGGGCACACGTGTGACAGGAGCACGCCCAAGAAATTAATCCCTGAAGCATCTGGGTGCTGAGCTGGTTTTTATTATTAAATTTTAATTACCAGGGCTGAATTTTAATAGAGAAACTGAATAATTCCACTATACATCCCAGCCCCAAGGCCAGGTCGCTAGCATCAAAGAGTCTCTAATGATGAGGTTAGGGGTTTTTTTTTTTGGCTAATGCAACAAAAGTTCGTATTGGATGTGGAAACAGAGGAAACAAGTTGCCTTGGGGGAAGGGGAGGCAGAGGGCTGCCTGAGATGCAAAGCTGCCAGGAGGCTCCGACAGCCAGACATATATTGCTGTTTAAAATACTTAATAGCGAGCAACACTACAAAGTCCTTTCTTTGTTCATTTCTCTCCCTAGCACTTCACAGCATGCAATAACTTGGATTTATAAATTAAACATACTCCTTGTTTTAATATATCATCTACTTCTTATTCCATGATCCTATAATAGGATTTTTAATTGCCTGTCATAGAATCGTGCATCCTTCTCGCAGTCTGGGAGTGCGAGTGTAACCAAGAGTTCATTGGCCCATGTCAGCATTAAATGGTGCATTTAAATCTTCACATTAACAAAAGCGAGGAACACGAGCGGGAACGTGGAATAGTCATCATTAAGGAGAATTGTTTTCTGTGGCAAAAAAATGAGGAAAACCAGGCCAAAAATGCAAACAGATTTCTTTTTCCTTCTTCCCCCGCCCTCTCCTCTGCCCCCTCAAAGGGAAAGGCATTGCACAGTGTTTTAATTATTGCTGGGTTTATTTTCAACTGACGCGTACCCAGCAGCTTGAACCCCGATTAGAGTCCAAAGGGCTGAGGTAGGGAGCTAGAAGACCCACTCCAAGGGTGGCCACGCACCCATGGTTTGGTGCTTAAATTGGACCATCCAGCTCCAGACCCCTGTCGAGCTTCATTTGCTGCAACAGACATGGTCGTTTTTCCCTGCTGTGCTAAAATCTGTGCTGCTGGTTGAGTCTGTCCAGCTGAGATGTCCCTGCCAGAGCCCGGGAAGCCCAGGCAGGAGAGGGCACCGAGGAGGGAGATGGAGAGTGGGACAGCGGGTACCGTTCTGCTGCTGTATTCAACCTTGGGGCACCCACCCGCTGAGCACTGTGCTGCTCCGGTCTCTGCACCCCAAAGAGGGTGGGCTTGGGGGACAAGGGACACAAAAAGGCAGCTAGATTGTTAACGAGGATGGAGCAGCTGCCCTGTTGCAATTTAATGTGATTTCCTCTTGCAACACTTGAATATCTGCTCTTTGTAAGAGTTGGCTGTATCCTAGAGCTTTTATCACAGCTTCTCCTTCCTGGCAAAACAAAGTTAAATCCTTCAACCTTTCTACTTTTTCATATCTTAATCCTTTTTAATTAATGAACATCTTTTTCAAAGTGTACCCTAAATAGGAGACTTGGTCCAACTGAGACCTTATCAGCACGGAGGAAAGTTGAATAATTACCTCTTCCAGTTTACACACAACCGCCTTGCTATTGCATCCTGGAAAGAAATTTGCTCCTTTTCTCGGTGTTTTCCCAATGGCAGATTTCTCATCCCCATCCTTTGTGACTTGCCGTACCTCCTCTGTTTCTGCCATACTGTCACATGGTAAGAGCTTCCTGGTGGGTACTGTGCATTTGATATCGCTCCTTTAAGAGCCACAGTTTGTGCTGTTATTTATTGGATTTCATCGTGTTCAATTCAGGCTTTTTCTCCAATTTTTCAAGGTCATTTTGAATCCTCATCTGGTGGTCCTGGGTGCTTGCAGTCCAGCACGAGCTGCATATCTTAGAAGTGCGTTCCCTGGGCCATCATTCAAGTCACCTTTACACTTTTATGCCCAATCCAGGAGGACGCTGCTCCAAATCTCCTCTTTGGTTGCAAACTATCGGCAGTGACTCCAAGTGTTTTTTATTCAATTGTTCCTAAATTCAGTTTCCATTATTTCCTTAATTTAAGAGAATTTATGAAATGTCAGGTGGGACTATTTCAAAAGCTTTACCTCAATCGTGGCATGTTTCAGCTGCCCAATGGGGAACTTGAGCTGAACATTACTCTGGTTTGGGCAATTTATTTCTGACAAATCCATCATCTCTTCTTATCCCCATATTCTCCTCTAGCTTCGTATCAACTGTTTGTTTAATAATTTGTTCTGGGAGTTTTCCAAGGCTCAAAGTTAGGCTCCTGGTGTATTATTCCCACTTTTTAAAGAGAGATATTGTGCCTGGTGGCTCCTGCCCCACGGGACCTTTCCTAGCCTGGGATGGCTGGAAGGAGATCGTAATTTCTTCTCTGCTCACCTCCCACAGGACTGTCCTCTGCCTGTGCTGACTCCATCTCCTCCATCCCACCTAAACTGTCTCCAGCCGGTTTCTTTCTGCTCCGCTCCTTGGTTTGATTAACTTGTAATTAAAATGAATCAGCTGGTGGAAAAAATAAAGAAGGGACCTTTTTTGTGAACACAGCACTGGCCTTTTCTGAGTCATCCCTTGGTTACCCTTTTTCCTCTTTCTTTTCCTTCTGACGTATTTATAGATCCTCCTGTCACCTTCCCACCCTTGTTAGCTGAAACTCATTCATGCCTTCCCATATGGTTTCGCAATAGGGTGGTTTTGGCTGCAAATGGGTACTGATTCCCACGGTTCCCACCTCCCCCTGCCCCACGTTGCTGCCCCTGGGTTTGCAACAGAACCGCTGGGGTCAGTGGTTGTGTTTTCTGCCTTCCTCCCAGCAGGATAAACCACCCGGTGCCTTTAGGGCTCTCCCCCAGAGCTACCCACGGCTTCCCTGCATGTGTCGAAATCAGCTGGTTTGGATTCAGTGTCCCTCTGCCCTTGCTCTTGCATCTCCCTGTTTGTGAGAAAAATAAATTCTGCCACTTTGTGATCGCTTTCCCCAAAATCACTCTCCCCTCCGGTTCCCAGCCGGCTCCTCATGGTGACAGTCCGACCTAGGTAGCTGTTTGTCCATCTGAGCTGAAACATTATCCCCAGCATCCTAGGGACCTGGTGGACTGTGTCCCTGCCTGTTATTTCCAGTTGTGGATAATTAAAATAACATCCTTCTCTTTGACTGTTCTTGGAAATTGGAATAATGTCTTTCTACCTCCTCCTCACATCTCCTGCCATGGCCACATCCCAGGCACAGCCACGTGCCCTCCCAGCACTGCCTTCCTTTCCTCTGCTCTTCCCAGATTACCTCTGTAAGGACATAAGTAGGTTTCTGTGCTGTGACTTGGTTGTGCGTAACGTCATCATTGTGGCTGTGTCTTAAGAATTCATGTTGTCCTTATTTATTTCCTAGATTCTTGGGGGAGGTTGTATAGACATAGTAAATAATCACTGCGTTGCTCTTTTCCCTTAAACCAGCACTGGAATTTCTCCCAGAAAACTGGATCCTTCCCTGTCTCCCATATTTATGTGTCCCTGCCCAGGGCAGGGGGTTCTCAGCTGTGAAAATCATAGAATCATAGAATCGTTTAGGTTGAAAAACACCTTTAAGATTATCTAGTCCAACCATTGACCCTACTCTACCAGGTCTGCCACTAAACCATGTCTCCAAGCACCACATCTACACAACTTTTAAACACCTCTAGGGATGGTGACTCAACCACCCCCCTGGGCAGCCTGTTCCAATGTTTGATAACTCTTTCAGTGAAGACATTTTTCCTAATGTCCAGCCCAAACCTCCCCTGGTGCAACTTGAACCTGTTCCTCTTGTCCTATTGCTAGTTACTTGGGAGAAGAGACCAGCTCCCATCTCACTACAACCTCCATTCAGGTAGCTGTAGAGAGCAGGAAGGTCTCCCCTCAGCCTTCTCTTCTCCAGACTAAACAATCCTAATTCCTTCAGCTGCTCCTCATAAGACATCTTCTCCAGACCCCTCACCAGCTTTGTTGCCCTTCTCTGGACACCAAAATCTTCATCAACAGCCAGGGCTGGCTGATGTGCCTCACACTGCTCGTTGCAATGACCACGCAGGCTGAAGGCTGAGTTTTCTTTGTCTGGGATGTGGACCATGCACCTCCCAGCTTTGATGTCCCACTGGCATCCAAGCCTAAGCACTGAGCCCTCTTCATGTCCATTGCCACCTGGGGAGCACCGAGCCCCCCCGAACCCCACACGCACCAGGGGCTGGGGCTCACACATTTCACCTGCCACCCAAACCAGCAGGTCAAGCCAACCTGCATCGCAAACAAGAGACGCAGGATGGAGGAGATGGGTATTTAAAATGGAAATTGGGTTCTGAGACTGGCCCCAAGCGGTTCAGGAAAATGTCATAATTAACTATGAGGTGCTGCTGCAAATATTGCTGGCTGGAGGAAGAGATTCGAGCATCCTTTTTCTGGTCTTATTCTGCAATCCAAGAGTTTATTTACTGTACATTGCAAAATAGAGCCCTTCCTCCCTCCCCATTTTGTGTTGAACAAACAATGCTATGTCTCTCCTGCCACTGCAGTATTAGGAAAAACTGGGTCATGCTTATAATTCTGCAGAGGGAAACAAAAGGCCATTCTGCCCCTGTTGGATCTCATATTTATGGATGCTGTGGCACATTATGGTAATTCTCACTTGAATCCAGCATATAATTAATAGCTAATAATTTGGCAGTGGCATTTTTACATGCAGATTTGGGGAGAGATTCATGTCACTGTGGACAAGACAGTAAAATATGACTGACACATAAAACTGCTTGCAGACTTTCCGAGGCACCAGATTCCCATCTCCGCTTTGCCTTCTGGCTTTTCACGCACTCTCCCATTTTGGAGGGTGCTGGTGATAACTAATTCTTTCCCCTGTTTGGATTCTGCTCCATTTTTAAAAAAATTACGAGCGTGTCTGCATGCAAAACAGGATGGTCGATGAATTTATTAGAAGTATAGTGTCGACATCTGTTCTGTACTCGCAGAGGGACAATTTCGGGAAGGTGGTAAATTGTGGAGACACAGGAATATGCTCGCGTATACTTGCTTGTAGGTTGTACATTTTGATTTTATAGATGCTCATGTACAAAGTGGATAAACTCAACTTCGGCTTGGTGAACAGGCTGAAATCACCAGGAGTGAAAACTGGTGTAAATCTATTGATTTCTGGCACATTTTAATGTTTCTTCGTGCTCCTCTGTGCATTTAGCCAAGTATTAACTCTTACATATGCACTCAGTGACTCGTTGCAGTAAAATCAATCTCAGGCCAAAGAGATGAAAATAAAAGAAAACAAAACAAAACAAAACAAAACAAAAACCCTGGAAAAATGTTTCCATGGCTGTGACTGAGAACAGAAGTTTTCCTGCTTTGCTGAGGTCAGGATGTGACACAACCACTCCCCTCCGAGCAAGGCTAAAGCAAAGAAGGTGATGAAGCAAAAATCACTGCCATTATCACCCTGGGATTATCAGGCATAATCCTGTGGGGTGAGACAAGGTCTCAGGGCATAAACATTGTCTTCCAAGCGTGTCCATTCTTGCGTGCTGCTGTGTTTCTCTGGCAAATCTGGGGTAACATATGGTGTGGGAAAGCAATGCTGCAGGCTCCCCTCTAACTTCCCCAGGTGCACACACAACGCCGCATCATTACACATCACCGAAACGCTAAATATCTGCTGCACCTTTTCATTTGTGCATTTGTCTTTCAAATAAGAGCCAGCTAGGGCCGTGGGTCTGCACTTCCCCATTACAGCATCTCCTGGTACTGCATATATACAGATATGCTTTAATCCCTAAAACAGCCTTATCAAAGAAGGCCCTATGTGTATTATTTCTTCTCATCGATGCTCCAAATAAATTGTGTGAATCAACGCACACGCAAGACTTTGGAGTAAGTAAGAGCACTAGCATCACAGCTGGCGTTGCCCTATAGCATCCCATTTGGAAGGATTTTAAGCAGCCCTGGCACACATCCCTGTGGCCGTGGGCGCAGGGCAGGTTTGCTCCTCCTGACCTGGGAAGCCAAACAGTGGGACAGCACTGGGATAGATAGCGACAGCCTTCCTGCTCCTGGAGAACCATGGCAAAAACATGCAGCATCCCTGCCACCGCTCGGTACGGACACGGGACCAGGGGATGTGGTCCTGGAGAACCACAGCACCACATGCAGCATCCCTGCCACCGCTCGGTACGGACACGGGACTGGGGGATGTGGTCCTGGAGAACCACAGCACCACATGCAGCATCCCTACCACCACTCAGTATGGACACGGGACTGGGAATGTGCTCCTGGAGAATCACAGCACCACATGCAGCATCCCTGCCACCGCTCGGTACGGACACGGGACTGGGAATGTGCTCCTGGAGAACCACAGCACCACATGCAGCATCCCTGCCACCGCTCGGTACGGACACGGGACTGGGGGATGTGGTCCTGGAGAACCACAGCACCACATGCAGCATCCCTGCCACCACTCAGTATGGACACGGGACTGGGAATGTGCTCCTGGAGAATCACAGCACCACATGCAGCATCCCTGCCACCGCTCGGTACGGACACGGGACTGGGAATGTGGTCCCTCGGTGGTGCAGGTGGGCATCACCAGGGAGCGCAGGAGGTGCACGGGGCTGCAGCGAGGAGCTGCAGGAATGGCCAGCCCCTGCACACTGCCCCTGATGGGAGAGGGCAGTTTGGGTCTGCTGCTGATGATTAAAAATACCTTATAACAGGGTCATGCTGGCACTGAAATAAGCATTTTGCCACTCTAACTCATGGTTTTTTGGGGCTTAGGCAAATGACTTGACATGCCCTTTCCCCAGCGCACTCTCTGCCCAGTTCCTTCCTTGCTGGTTTTGCTCCTACTGTAGCTGTTCTGCTTCAGATGCAAAGAAAGAAAAATGCGAGCAGAAAAGAGGGAGGGTGAGGCATGCACACATTTCATTTTTATGGGCCTTTCACTGTATTTCATCCATCTTTCATTTAATACACTGTTGACATTTGCATATTCCCCAAAATGCCACCTAGGAAAGAAAACACATAAAGAAATAGCTTGACAGAAAGAGCGAGGCGTCCTTCAGCGGGGCTGACTGCGAATGTGCGAGGCAGCCTGCAGACACAGGCATCCCTGTGCCGAGCCGTCCCCGGGGAACCCCTGAGCTGCAGATCACAAGGGCTCCTGCTCTTCGGTTTGGTCCTACGTTACCCGGCTGCCACTTGCGAGCAAAGCTGATGTCTGGGAAGCGGGGAACATTTTTGCACGGAGGTGATCCCCTGCCCCTTCCTGCTCTCCTTGCGCTGCGTGCTGGTCCTCCAATGTTTTAATGATTTGCCATTTCTAGGAAACTGCAGCCAGACATAGAGAAGACCGTAACAGTAATAGTGGTAATAGTGGTAAAAGTAGTAGCAGTAGCAATAATAATTAATAATAATAATAATAATAATAATAATAATAATAATAATAATAATAATAATAATAATAGTGCTGAAGGCAGTTAGTGCTGGGATACAGATAGCTCCTGGTTCTGGGAAGCTCCCTGGGCCAGGCACACCAAGGCAACAGGAACCTGGATAGGCTGGTGAATGAAATTTTACCCTTCGGACACAGAGGCTTTGGGGCTAATATCACACATCCTTCACCAAGGAACTGCTGTTTATAGCCTTAAACTGGGTGATTGAGGACTTCTGCTAGGAACAAAACATCTCTGCAATTGTAGCTGACAAGTTTGGTACAGACAGACAGGACGACCCTTCTCATCCCCTATATTGTGTATGGCTTTAGAGCTGCTACGGTAGTTTGGGTGTGTGAAGCTCAGCCAGTAGAGGCAGTCAGCGCAAAAGCGTAAGTGGCACATAGAATCATAGAATCGTTTAGGTTGGAAAAGACCTTTAAGATCATCCACTCCAACCACTGACCCTACTCTACCAGGTCTGCCACTAAACCATGTCTCCAAGCACCACATCTACACAACTTTTAAACACCTCTAGGGATGGTGACTCAACCACCTCCCTGGGCAGCCTGTTCCAATGCTTGATAACTCTTTCAGTGAAGACATTTTTCCTAATGTCCAGCCTAAACCTCCCCTGGCGCAACTTGAACCCGTTTTCTCTTGTCTTATTGCTAGTTACTTGGGAGAAGAGACCAGCTCCCATCTCACTACAACCTCCTTTCAGGTAGTTGTAGAGAGCAGGAAGGTCTCCTCTCAGCCTTCTGTTCTCCAGACTAAACAATCCCAATTCCTTCAGCTGCTCCTCATAAGACATGTTCTCCAGACCCCTCACCAGCGTTGTTGCCCTTCTCTGGACACGCTCCAGCACCTCAATGTCCCTCCTATACTGTGGCACCCAAAACTGAACCTAGTACTCAAGCTGCGGCCTCATCAGCACTGAGCACAGGGGCACAATCACTTCCCTGCTCCTGCTGGCCACACTATTCTTGACACAGGCCAAGATGCCTGCACATTGTACCCCAACCCTGGCTGGAGGCCTTACCCACCACTTGCGTCTGCCCTTCCCAGGGGGAAGGGGATGGGATGCTCCAGAAGTATAAGCTTGGCCTGAGCACAGCCCTGGGGCTCTCTGGCTCCGGGCTCAAGTCCAGTGCTGGAGCTGACCTGTTTCATGCTCTTGGGCAAATCCCTGCCACGGGGATAATCATGCCCAACGCCAGTCTCCGAGGGGAGCACGGAGGATTCATTAGTTGATGTTTAGGAAAGGCTTTGAGCAGGAAAAGTGTATTCACCGTTAAAAATGAATGAGCATCAGCAATGCCAAAAATGTGTGTGATAGAGAGGGGGAGAAAGACAATATTGGAGGACAAAATGCTCAGGGAGCAAAGAGCTGGCCCAGACAGAGCAAAAGTTTTGCTAGCATCCAGGCGGAGGGCATGGCTGCGGTCCTGGCCCTGGCACAGTGTCCTTTGGCGACCAGTGGCCCAACTGGCTTGTCCCGCCTTGCCCTGGCACACGGAGCAGTGGAAATCTCTCAGCACCCTCCTGGGAACTGGCAAGCAGGAGATGTGTCAGCACTATTGTCCTTCCATCATCCCCTCATCCCCAGTCCTGGGACACGTTGGGCTGAAGACACCTCCCTTCCCCTGAGAAATGGGTGATCCATCAAACACCTCATGCTTCCTCCCTTCCCACCACTGCCCAATCTCATACCTCCAGGGTTTCCGTGCCTGCAGGGCTCCTGTCCTGAGGCTGAGCCTCTGCCATGCACAGGAGGACACTGTCAGGCAAGAGCAATGGGCCAGGTTCACAACAGGGTAATGGACAGGGTAGAGGAGAAGGTTGGGTGACATTTGTGTCACTACTGTCATAGATCTGAGCTTGGCCTTGGGTCTGTAACAGGCCCAAGGGACTGAGCGAGTGTGAAGGAGGGCTTTGTCAGGTTATCTGGGCTGTTGGTCCTTCAGCTGGTCCTGGAAGACTCACCCACATCCCACGGCACTGCATTTCCCTCAGAAAGAGATGACCAGCACCTTGTCAACCATTTTATGATGACTGTGTCCTTGTGTCCAGAAACATCTGACGGGAACCAGCAGAGTATGGGATACACCTTATTACCTCTGGCTACTCCCCACCCACTGCCCCTTGAATGCTGCCCATCAGTAGCTTCTCCTGACATTTGATCCTGTTCCACACTCACAAGCTGTACAGTGTCTCCTGCAGTGTCTCCCCTTCTCTCTCTCCTGTCCTCCAAGCTGTCCCATGGCAGCTTCTCTGACAACATCCTCCGTCTTGCTGGTTTGCCACTTTGGTCAGTCGCTACTTATCATTCACTGTTGCTGAGATTTTCGTTATTTGGGTCTGCCTGGTTTTCACCTGCAGCCAGCCTGACCTGGTGTGGGAGCTTAGTTTCAGCTGAATCAATAAGTTGCTCTTTCTACATTGGCTTCAGAAGGAAAAGATCCCAAAGATTCCCATGTTGGTGCATGGTCACAGCAAGTTCTATCTGGGCATGGAGAGCATCTATATCCTCTTGTCTGCAGCATTGCTTTTACCTGCACACAGGCTCTGCAGTGTGTTCCTCTCTGGCTAAAATTGGTGTCATCACTATACCTGATGCTTCCTCATAATTTCTCTTAAAAACCACCACTCTGAAGTGGGTGCATGCAGCCTGAGGGACACTGGTACTGCCCAGAGATAGGGGAGCCTCAAACCACGCTAAACCTCCACTCATTTTGAGTTTTCCATCCCAGTACTCCTCATGACTTGAGCCATTCAAGTCAGCATGCTTGGACTGGAGCACCTCTTAAAGTGCAGAGGAGACTCCAGCTCACTGATGGGGCAGGCTGTACAGCTGCCTGATGGCCACATGCAGACACAAACAAGAGGATAGATGTGGAGCTGGTGCGAAGGGGCAATGGGACATGCCTGCCCCTCTCAGTGGTAGCCCATTGAAGGCATACACCAGCTGTGCAACTGTGTCCACAATCCAGCTCACCAAAATGACGTTAGCCAGTAAACCCTATGGAAATCAGCAGGCGTTGGGCATCTGAATGCCTGAGGAAATCACCATGGCCATACAGGGTGTCTTGGCAAAGTAGGATCTTCCCTGGTGGGGGTTAATAGTGAAACAGCTAGGCTGTCCTTCCAGTCTAGGAGCAAAGATGGGGAAGGCTGAGGCCACACTGAGAAATAACAGTCATACAACCCCACCGGCTACCTTGAAATGGGAATATAAGCCTCTACCTATCAGATTCATCAAGCAGATCTGCTTTTACAGGGTCTGTAACAAAATTACCGAGCATTCAGCAGGTCCTGCACAAGGAACGAGCCTGCGTCATTCCTCTTCCCACTTCTCCTAAGACTGAAAGTCATCCTTGATCCAAACCAAGAGGATGCACCTTCCTTGAATACTAGAGGAGGTCAGCGTGGAGATCTCACCACAGGGAGTCATAGCTCTCTGGGCTTTCCTTGCATTTGTGGTGATGTTAGCTCCGGCTTTGCCATGAAAAGCTGGGTGTGAAAAGACATGGAAAGGAAGATGTTTCCTACAGCTGAGAGCCTGAACGCAGCCATGGCTGAGGAGGCAAACCTGCTGACTCACATGGTCTCCCTGCTGCTTTTCAGGCTCAACTCATACCGCAGGGGATGTGCTAGCAACCCTGTCCAGAGCACTCCTCCATGGAGTTCCTGCTGTCCCTCCCAGACAGCTCAGCTCCTGGCCAGCGGGGACACAGAGGCTCTCGCTGAAACTCCAGCAGATTTCCCAAAGGCTCAGATAGGAAAGGACCTTATAACCCTTCTCTTCCCAGCCCTCTAGCAAAAACCATCTTTGATCTCTTGTGTATTACCCCTATATCTCCCTTGTGATGTGGTTCTGTGAGAGGGAAGGAAATGTCCTTTGGTCCCAGTACCCAGGTGAAAGTATGGCTATCATGCACACATGCTGTGCCTCGTGCTCCCAGGGAAATGAGGACACTTCCTACTCTTCTCCCTGAGGAGCACAGCTGAACTTCTTGCAGTGAAAGTACTGCCAAGCTTCCCAGATGAACCGCATGTCACTTCCCACGTCTCTGGAGTAGCAGCTCTGACATCAAGTCAACAAGTGCTGCCAGCACGCCAGGAGCATTCACCCTTTTGGATGCTTTTCCAAACCGAGCCCTAGCTCTGAGCCCCTTTGAACTGGTGACCCACCGTTACTGTAGAGCAGTGTGGCGGAGCAAACTATATGAGACCCACGACAATTACAGTAGGGACCAGGAGAACCTTTGGAGCAAGTCCTTGGACCCCTGTTTCACCTCGCAGTGGGTGCCCACAGCAGCGGGATCTGCAGAAGACAGGATCCAGGTAGGATGGAGCACAAGGTGCAGCAGGACAACAAGGTTGTGCTGGAATCAGGATTTCTGCTCAAAAGCAGCTTTCCCAGTAACAGCACTGGGTGCAGCCTTACACAATCACAGCTTTCCCAGCCAGCCCACTCCTTATCAGAGGGAAGGGGAAGGAAGGGAAAAGGTATGAAAACTGATATTTCTCATATAAGGGAGCGAGATTCAGAGCATGGACATTGGCCATGGAGCTTCAAAGACTTGTCTTCAAGTTTCTTCTTTATGATAAACATCATGTGTGACCTTTGGCAAATCAGAAACTTACATTCTGTTGGAACACCTAGTTTGATTTCTTGTTTGACACTGAATTATAACATGTAACCAGCTCCTCCTGTTGAGTTCAACAGCTTGTGTTTGACTAAAGCACAGATTTCCCATCTGTTCTTCAGCCTCAGTCCTTTTTGCTGCAACATCGCACTGCGAGCTGGAATAGATGATCCCTCTAAATCCCTCAAATCCTTTTCTAGATGCATTGAGTCCCCATCCTATAGGCACTGCCTGTGTGCCTCGTTCCCCAGTATATCCCACTGCATGGAGTGATAGTCACCCTACGCTGTTAGAAGAGATACAGGCCACAGTACAACTGCTCTGTCACTGCAGTTACTAATTATCCCACCAATCTTTCTGCAATCCCCAGCTTTTACCAGCAATGATATTTATTTTTGCCCTCAAACTAGTGGCAGAGTTGAACAGCACTGGAATTAGCAGCTCTCCCTCCAGTTTCCAGTTAAGGAAACTGCCTATTTTATTTTGCCTGGAGCTACCTGCACCATTTCAGGCTGATAAGGTGTTGCTCAGGTCATTCCTTTCAGTAGGGCTGGATTAACCTACGCCCCATGGGCGACTGCCCTATAGCAGCCCCTCCATGGGAAGACCTCCAGAAGAGCCTGTCCTTTCTTTAACAGAGGAAGGGAAGGAAGTTGCTGGGAGCAACGCAATAGAGGGATATGGAAGATCTTGGACTTCAGCTTAGTGTAAGACCTTGTTGTCCTCTCCTACACCCTTGCCTCTTGCTCTTCTGGAAAATGGGCACATTGTTCTGTAAATGAGCACAGTGTTCCCTAAAATCAGCACGGTGGTCCCTCCATCTCTCAGCAACCGGAGACACAGCAGAGAGGAGGGAAAAGGGCTGACAATGCCACAGCAGACCAGGAAACCTGATTTCCTTGACATTACACTGGGATTTGCAGAGTTATTTTCATGCGGAATTGGAAGGAAACCTCAAACAACATTAATGGAACCGAAATCCTGCACAGATTTGTTTTGGAAACACAGAAATTTTTGAAGACGAATCTGGCTTCCAAGATACCTGGCAGCATTTGGATAAAAGTGACCGGATTCCCAGTAGTTTCAGGGCTGCTCAGGGGAGGGGGAGCTGCCAGGACAGACCATGGCAGATGCCTCCATTCAGTACAATAGGTACGTGGAGAATTGTTACCGATCGCTGGGTTTTGTTATATTATTATACAGAGCCTCTGAATTTGACGTCAGATTTTGAAGAAGGTCAATGATGGAGGTTATTGAGAGGGGAAGGAGGGATCGTAGGAAAGGGACTAACCAATTTCATACCCTTCAGGGGGACTTAGCCAGGCCCACCTCAAATTATCGTGAGGCTGGCAGGGCACATAGGTGCAGACAAGACTGAACAGACAAACAAACATTTCTGTCCGACATGGCTTTGCCCTTTCATTCCTGTGCTCATGGGCAGCCAGCCCGCACTGCCATACCACCAGAAACCCCCCACCCACATCGCTCCCTTTGTTGCTGAGGGTCCCTCCGAGACGCGTCTTCTTCCAACCATCCAACACGTGTGCAGGAGTGGTCGTGAGCACGGACCCGAAATCCAGCTCCGCACTGCGTGTCGCCACCCCTGCCTCCACTCCTCCACCCGCCGGCCCTTGTCGTGCACAAATTCGGCGTATCCAGATGCTAATTTGGGGCTGGGGGCTACCGCCAGCAATAAATACCACTGGTGAAATGGGGACAGGGGCTTTACCGTGGAAAGAAGTAGCTCCACAGGCCCTTTGCTTCTGCATATCACAACTTAAAATCGCAGCCGTGCATGGCTATGCTGGTACTGCTCCGTGGTGAAGGAGCTGCTGTATTCCCTGCTGCCGTGTACCAGCAGGCTGATGGGAAGATGATGCTCAGGGAGGGAGATGTTTTAAGGAAAGTGGAGCTCAGCTGAGCTTTTGATTACAGATTTCAGCCCTTGAGTGATAACGCAGTCAGGGTCCTGAGACAAATTGCTGTATCAAGGTTTTTAGACACAGGCTATTATCCTTTAGGGCTGCTTTGAAACACCTCTTGGGGGCTAATAAAGATCATAATTCTAAAATGGTGGAACCCATTTCACAGCAGGGTAAAGCCGGCATTAATACGTTAAAGCCCAGTCATCAAACACACTTTTCATTCAAAAACGCCTGAGAAGCTTTGCCATTTCCAAGTCAGCCCAGCCTAGGATACTTTTGGTATGCCTTTATATGCCAACCCCAGGCCCCAATACTGAGAGCAAGACGCCTTCTTGTTGCCAAGAGTCATGAAGGCATCCTTAGGGAATAGATCCTCCAAAGATTTTAGTCCCCCGCCGAGGCTGGCCCTTTACATGGCGTCAAGTATCTTCCTTGTGCAACCTTCACCCTGTCCCATCCTGCCCAAGCTGGATGAGTAATGATAAAACCCAGCAAAGAGGCCAGCTCCTGTTTGCTTTTATTGTCAATTAACAAGACTGAGCGTGGGGAGAAGGGCCCCAGCTCAGGTTTTGGCCACGGTGTCAGTTTGGAGCCTGCAAAGGCAAAGGCAGACCAGTGGTTTGCAGCTCAGCTCAGTGGGAAGGAAACAGGGACCAGAGAACGAGGAAAGGAGTGACTGGAGGACATGTGGAAAGACAGCCGAGGAGCTGGATGGGGAGGGAGGAACTGCTGTTCTTTCCTAAGGCTTCTATCCACTAAAGCACTGCCCTGGCGCTGTGCAGTGCTGTCCTCGTTTGAGTTGCAGGGTTGCCAAGTCCTGCCTTACTCCTCCTGATCGAATGATGTCTCCTTCCCTGTGCTTAGGGATGAAGACGTGACGCATGGAAAGGTCGAGGACTGCAGGGCGCTGACAGCCCTGGGCAGCCCCTGCAGCAGCAGGTTGCACATGGCTCGGGTGGCCCTTTCAGATCTATGGGGCTCCTCCAGAGGAGATGTTGGGGCCTTTTGCAAATTGCTTGGTAAAACCTAGAAATCTGAGCGGCCATTGAAGTCCCCTCGTGGTTGCTGACATAGGTGACTTAGCCAAATGATGACTGAAGTGAGGGACTGGACCTCCTGGGATGTATCCTGCAATCTGGGCTCTTGCGACACACCATCTAGCCATGGTGCCTGACACTGCTCTTGCGTCACCTCGCTGTGACCATGCCTTCTGCAAAAGAAGAGCAGGTGAGACAGAAGGGGAGGCACCTGGTGCCTTTCTTGCTCTAGTTCACAGCTTCACATTTCCACCAAACTGGTCCGTGAAGGTGGGTTTGCACTAAGATGCCCGTACTGCAGTCCAGTCCAGCCAAGGTACGGACACAGGTTCTGCACTGTCCGATCCATCTGGGGAGCCGTAGTTCCAGTGAGGATGTGGGACTGAGTTGAAGAGCAGGGAAAGGGCTCTGTAGATGTATGCAGCTATATTTTCAATGTATGTGAGCTGGAGCTCTTTATATTTCTGTTCCAAATTGTGCTACGCAGTGCCTATGAGACATCCCCTGGAGAAGTGACCCTGCTGAATGCTGGGCTGCGTTGGGCAGGTGGGAAAAGGCAAAGCGTGGTGTGTTCTCTGCGCTGGGCAGGCTGTGCCAGCTTCCCTGAAGGAATGGCTTTCAGCCTGGAAAGCACTGTCTGTCCAAATGAGCACGCTCTTGCCTTGATTCGCCAGGAATTTGTCAGGGGAGCCAAAGCTCAGCATTGCTGCGAGAGAACATTCTGATTTCCATTTTGAAACATCATCGCTTTCAGTTTTGTCTCACAAAACTCTTTTTTGCCTTTTCTCTGACCCGGAGCCTGTGATAAGGCTGCATCCATACTATGACACTTTTACCCTTTAAAGGAGTGGGTGCATCCAGTTTGCTGCTGGGGATGGTCCTTGTGTTGGGTTAAGTCCTGAATCCACCTTGGGAATTTCTTGCGCAGAGCTGGGGCCAAATTCGTGCCTTGGACTCAGTCCCACCAAGATGAGCCTGCAGACAACTGAGCACCAGTGCCTGGACATTGCACTCATACAGATGTAGCCTTTGTGTCCCTCTTTGGTACCAGACCCACTGCCACCAAGCAAACATCTTCTCTGGCAGCTCAGGAGCAAGGATTTTCCTATGTGGAAATTCAAGTGGGGAAGTTTCTCACTTCTGGGCCCCTCACTACAAGAAAGACATTGAGGTGCTGGGGCTTGTCCAGAGGAAGGGCAACGAAGCTGGTGAGGGGTCTGAAGAACAAGTCTTCTGAGGAGCAGCTGAGGGCACTGGGATTGTTTAGCCTGGAGAAAAGGAGGCCTCAAGTTGCGCCAGTGGAGGTTTAGACTGGACATTAGGGAAAATTTCTTCACCAAAAGGGTTATCAAGCATTGGAACAGGCTGCCCAGGGAAGTGGTGGAGTCGCCACCCCTGGAGGTATTTAAAAGACGGGTAGACGTGGTGGTGAGGGACATGGTTTAGTGGTGGTTTTGGCAGTGTTAAGTTGATGGTTGGACTTCATCATCTTAAAGGTCCCTTCCAACCAAGACAATTCTATGATTCTATGATTCACTTCTGCATGGCTTTTACCTTCATAAATGTAAGCACTCAGACATAGGGAAAATAAATAGAAAAGAGGAAATAGTGGGAGGAAANAGTGACCCTGCTGAATGCTGGGCTGCGTTGGGCAGGTGGGAAAAGGCAAAGCGTGGTGTGTTCTCTGCGCTGGGCAGGCTGTGCCAGCTTCCCTGAAGGAATGGCTTTCAGCCTGGAAAGCACTGTCTGTCCAAATGAGCACGCTCTTGCCTTGATTCGCCAGGAATTTGTCAGGGGAGCCAAAGCTCAGCATTGCTGCGAGAGAACATTCTGATTTCCATTTTGAAATATCATCGCTTTCAGTTTTGTCTCACAAAACTCTTTTTTGCCTTTTCTCTGACCCGGAGCCTGTGATAAGGCTGCATCCATACTATGACACTTTTACCCTTTAAAGGAGTGGGTGCATCCAGTTTGCTGCTGGGGATGGTCCTTGTGTTGGGTTAAGTCCTGAATCCACCTTGGGAATTTCTTGCGCAGAGCTGGGGCCAAATTCGTGCCTTGGACTCAGTCCCACCAAGATGAGCCTGCAGACAACTGAGCACCAGTGCCTGGACATTGCACTCATACAGATGTAGCCTTTGTGTCCCTCTTTGGTACCAGACCCACTGCCACCAAGCAAACATCTTCTCTGGCAGCTCAGGAGCAAGGATTTTCCTATGTGGAAATTCAAGTGGGGAAGTTTCTCACTTCTGGGCCCCTCACTACAAGAAAGACATTGAGGTGCTGGGGCTTGTCCAGAGGAAGGGCAACGAAGCTGGTGAGGGGTCTGAAGAACAAGTCTTCTGAGGAGCAGCTGAGGGCACTGGGATTGTTTAGCCTGGAGAAAAGGAGGCCTCAAGTTGCGCCAGTGGAGGTTTAGACTGGACATTAGGGAAAATTTCTTCACCAAAAGGGTTATCAAGCATTGGAACAGGCTGCCCAGGGAAGTGGTGGAGTCGCCACCCCTGGAGGTATTTAAAAGACGGGTAGACGTGGTGGTGAGGGACATGGTTTAGTGGTGGTTTTGGCAGTGTTAAGTTGATGGTTGGACTTCATCATCTTAAAGGTCCCTTCCAACCAAGACAATTCTATGATTCTATGATTCACTTCTGCATGGCTTTTACCTTCATAAATGTAAGCACTCAGACATAGGGAAAATAAATAGAAAAGAGGAAATAGTGGGAGGAAAGGCAACAAAATAAAAAAAAAAAATAGCAAAATATTGATGACAGTCTTGTAGTACCAGTTTAAGGTGGGGTCCCAGCTGTAGAAATGCTCCGCGCAGGCAGAACAACATGTGCCCCTTGGGGAGAGCAGGGCTTTGAAGAGGTTTGGTGTAGGAGAGGTGGCTTTTTCAGCCCAGATCTGGTGATATGACTGTGCTCCCCATTCAGAGGCAGCCTCCTTCAAGTCAGTTTCAGCCCCCTGAGAAAAAAATTACTGTGGTTCTTCAGTACATGGCAGTGTAGAAATGGTGGCATCCAATACCAGAGCAACTTCCGAGACCTTTTTTAATCATAACCTGTGTGGTAAGGGAGGGTACACAAAACACTGTTACAGGTGTGCTACCAGAATTTTAGAGAACAAGCCCGTCTTTTTAGATATCGGGTAAAGCTGCAACCCCGTATGCCCAGCCTGGATGTGACTGTGTAGGTAATGATCTGTTTACATGATTTAAACTCCCCAGGCTCCCCACCCATGACAAATCTTCCTGATATCTCCATAGCAATCTGCTGCAAAGGGCTCTAGCTGGAAAGGATGCACCTTTTCCCTGGCTGTTCCAAGCCTGTGCTGTTCAGATTTCCGTAAGAGTGCTTTTTAAATTGGCTTGCATCCCCAACCTAAATGTATTATCTATAAAATGCAATTTTTGACTGCGCATAGTCACAAGAGAGAAACGCCAGTAAAATTGAGTTGCCAGATAGGAAAAAAAAGTCAAGCAGATTGGACCTCTAGAGGCTTCCAGCATCAGGCGTGGAAAAGAGATGATAAACCACTCTGTTCTGAGTCGTATTTTCTGCAGTATGTTAGATGGCAGCTGCTGACTTAACCTATCCGGTGCCTGACGGTACACCACGGCTAACAGCTGGATCACCACTGCAGGCAGAGATGCGATGCAGCATGTGCCAATGCATGTGAGGTGGCTTGGATGCTGCAGGCAGGAGGGCAGGGCTGCAGCGCTGCCTGCACAGGTCCTTGGGGGCTGCAGGAGCTGTCGTACTGACGTACTCACCCAGCTAATGTCATCGGCGTTCAGCTAAAGACATCGGAGTGCGGCTGAGATGGGGTATGATTGAAGGACTGCGTGCTCATCATAAGCTGGACCTCCAGAGCGGAAAGGATGGGACGGATGTCTGTCAGAAAAGACCAAGGTCAGGGTGGGAAAGATGTCAGAAAGAAGAAGGGTTAGGCAAAACCCGTTGTTTGCAGGTTTTAGGGCACCTCAAATTTCCCCAGGCAGAAAGCAAGAACCTCACAAGGGTGCACAGCCAAGCTCCCACTCATCTTCAGCCTCAGCTGCCTCCACGATGCAATGGTTAACCGGGCAACACCATGGCTTGCAGAGCCACCTACTGACAGAGGGATGCAGGACAAAGTAGTATTTTTTCCCCCTAATGTGTAGGTTTTTTCCAACTTTGTGCATGCAATTGAAGACATTTCTTGAAGTACACCATATGGGCAGTATGGCCAGTGTAGTCTGGCTCCTGCATACAACTCGACATAGGAATTGTTTTAGTCTGCCAGTCTGACACGTGCTCTTCTCAGTAAAACTGTTCAAATATTGCCCCGTCTTTAGATATTGATCTGCGGTGCAAGACAAAGAAGGGAGAAATGAAAGTTATTGTGAAGTATCCTTGGAAATCAGGAGACAGACTTTTCCCCTCTGCAAATAGGAGCTCTGCTTGAAAATCTTAATACCGTAAAATTATACAGATTGTGGACACAGGCCTAAGAGTTGGCCAAGGACACAGCAGCCTCGGGAGCAAGAGGGACGAGCTGAACAGAGGTATGCCGAGGCTGCAGATCCTGAGTTACTGGGAAGGCAGGGATACATCCACTCTTAACCAAGTTTCCTTCCATGCAGACACTGCTCTGCCACATCAGGCCCCTTCACTGGGCAGGTTTTTGTCTGCTGCAAATGCATATGAGCTCCAGCACTTTTGTGTTACATCAGAGTTCATATGGATAGAGGGCTGGACCTCTGCTGCTCCACCTTCTCTCCAGTAGCTGTGGAAACAAACCTTTTCTGCCTGACCTGAGTCTGCAAAACAGACTCTCTGCTTATTCCGCAACAATACCGACTTCTTTTATTTGTGTGCGAAAAGCAGACTTTAGAATGGGTACGATTCCCATTTTCAAAGTGCTCCGTGCCTTTGGGGTAGAAATGTACCATTCCTTTAAAACTATAAACAGATGCTGTGATTCTTAGGTTTGCAGAGTTGATGTCTCATGGAAAGCAGAGCTTACAGTGATCTAGAAATAAATTCCTAACACACTAAAATGCATCACAGCATTTTTAGTGGGGAAAACTATTTTTTCCCAATGCATTTTATTTGGTTTTCTATTTTAAAATAAGGCAAAACCAGAATGAACTGCATGGCTTGTTATTACATGAAAGAATTGACATTTTCTCCCCGCAGGAATACTGGAGATCTTGAATAAGATGAAGCTTCAAGATGCAATGCCATCACAAAATGGAGTTTCTGACTGCAGGTCAGTTTTGTCATCAGCTCTCTTGGTGAAGGGCTGCTTTTATAGCAAAATGTGGATGTCTTCAGCATCACATTAGCAGGATGGAGTTTGAGAGGATCATAGAAAGGTTTGGGTTGGAAGGGACCTTTAAAGATCACCTAGTCCAACTCCCCTGCCATGGGCAGGGACATCTTCAACTAGATCAGGTTGCTCAAAGTCCCATCCAACCTGACCTTGAACCTCAGGGTGACTGTCACTCTCATGACTGCTGTAGTTGGCACTCATCATGTCCCAGATGAGCATCCATGGATTGGCCTGGTTTTCGATGTGTTTTATGAAATAAAGGTACACCATCATGGACAATGACCAGACTGGGCTTTGTGGAACAACCCTCCTCCTGGGTCTGATGGATGTGCAAAAATGGCTAAGTGTCTTCTTAAAAGGGGTTGTAATCACATGGAAAGAAACTCTGGCATAAGGCTGACTCCATGCATCCAGTTTTGCTCAGAGACTTTTCCCAACATTTACACATAGGAAAGGATGCACAGAGAGAAACACGTCTCTCTGGAGAGCCGTGCTGGAAGGCGAATTATTCATGCATTTCCTTAATACAGGATCTTTCATATATTAGAGTAACTTTAACAATCCTACTAGAAATTTCCCATTGAAAACATCAGTTTCTGTAAAAACCCTGTGGTTAACTAAGGGTTCTGCATGTCAGCATTAATGATACTTTGTTAGATGATAGTTAAAAAGGTTTCATTTCACAAGTGATCTTCTTCGTGCAATTTAATTTTTGGTATGAGTTTATTAAATCATTCTGAATGGGAAAATACTTTGATCATTAAAAAAAAATATGTTTTTCATGCTCTTTTGAGATTTTACTTCCAATTTTACTTGACTGAATTATACCAGAACATATATATGAGAAAGAAGATTTCACAATGAGATGAACCTGTAAAATTGAATTTCTAGAAGTGCATTTGTACATGCATGCATTTACACTAAAAACATGTATGATGCAAACTTTACCATCAGCTACCAGCACAGCCCAAATCCTTTTGCACCACTGGCATATGTAAATGGTGTGAACAATAGATGCTTATTTTTCATATCATCTAATCCCTAAACCAAGGACTTTATTAGTGTGTTATCCCTGATGACAGGAATATCAAATACATGGCAGGAGAACATTCCATCCAGACTTTTTACAAAATATGGCATGGATATTTTGTTAAAAATTTCAAATGAAGAATGAGTCTTGTGAAATTTCACTTTGGCATTTAGTGAGGAAAAGCAAGGGCGAGGTTTGAGACAATGTATTTTTTTACAATGATTTTCTCCCCTTTTGCAATTATGCAATAAACTCATGATTTCAACCATGCTGCTGACATGAATCAGGATACACACCTGCCAACACCTCCTGCCGAAACACAGCGGGCTGAAGGGAGCAGAGTTCAAAACTGGTTTAATCTGAACACTGACTAGTGGGTTTTTCCCTCTGGACACACGGAGTCGATTCATCCTTTACTAGTTCTGCCCTCTTCAGCGCATCATTCATTAGTTGTATAATTGCCCATGGACTTTGCTCCAGTACAGAGAGTGGCTTTCCAGGAATGTAAACTCTAGCATGGCTCTTCACGCCTCCAAACTTTACTTTTCCGTATATGCCTAAATTACATCGGCTTTATTCTTCCCTTCTAGCAACCTTCCCATACAGGCTAATTCTTTTGTTTGCTGACAATTCAGTTTCTCTGAAAGAAACGTGTTCATTCATGGACTTTCCCTGGGTAATGAGGAACGTGTAAGAACATTGATGTAATTACTTCAGAGTAAGCTTGTATGAAGACAAAACCCAAGATTTGCTGAAAAGACTGTGCCCTGTGCTTCATGAACACAGTAAGTTTGCAGATGGCACCAAGCTGGGTGGGAGTGTTGAACTGCTTCAGGGTAGGATGGCCCTACAGAAGGATCTGGGCAGGCTGGACCGATGGGCCGAGGCCAATGGTGTGAGGTTCAACAAGGCCAAATGCCGGGTCCTGCACTTGGGTCACAACAACCCCATGCAGCACTACAGGCTTGGGGAGGAGTGGCTGGAAAGCTGCCCAGCAGAAAAGGACCTGGGGGTGTTGGTCGACAGTCGACTGAATATGAGCCAGCAGTGTGCCCAGGTGGCCAAGAAGGCCAATGGCATCTTGGCTTGTATCAGGAACAGTGTGGCAAGCAGGACTAGGGCAGTGATTTTCCCCTTGTACTTGGCACTGGTGAGGCTGGACCTTGAATACTGTGTTCATTTTTGGGCCCCTCACTACAAGAAACACATTGAGGTGCTGGAGCATGTCCAGAGAAGGGCAACGAAGCTGGTGAGGGGTCTGGAGCACAAGTCTTCTGAGGAGTAGCTGAGGGAATGGGGGTTGGAGAAAAGGAGGCTGAGGGGAGACCTTATTGCTCTCTACAACTACCTGAAAGGAGGTTGTAGCCAGGTGGGGGTCAGTCTCTTCTCCCAAGTAACAAGTGATCAGACGAGAGGAAACAGCCTCAAGTTGCGCCAGGGGAGGTTTAGATTGGAGATTAGGAAAAATGTCTTCACTGAAAGGGTTATCAAGCATTGGCACAGGCTGCCTAGGGAAGTGCTTGAGTCCCCATCCCTGGAGGTATTTAAAAGACGGGTAGGCGTGGTGCTGAGGGACTTGGTTTAATGGTGGACCTGGCAGTGCTACGTTAACAGTTGGACTCGATGACCTTAAAGGTTTTTTTCAACCTAAACAATTCTATGATTCTGTGATTCTATGAATGTATTATACAGACATGGGGCAAAAAAGAGAAAAAGAGAGCACACCTACCTTGTATAATTTAGAGAATACCTACTTTACGGAAATGGTAATCAAATAGTTAAAAATTTAAAGATGATTCAGATTAGAGCTGTTGCCAAGGGATTCGGCATTAGTCAGCTGAAGCTCATCAATCCTGTAAACTCCAACTGTTGCACATCCTGTATGAGCATCATGCAGGGATACGGTTTCTACCAGAAAGGAGGAACAGTTCCATACAACATCTGTAGTGTGTGTGTGCGTGCACGTGCGTGTGCGTGCTTAATTACCTGTACATGTAAGACCAATTTCTAGCATGACTGAATAGCCCTTTTCCCCCACGAATACAACTGCTAATGCCACCAGCCAGCCATGATACAGAAAAATAGCCACATTGCTGAGCATCCCACCCCTCTACTCTGAGACTAGACTGCATCTGGCTGGAGACATTGGCTTTGTGATCCTGATCAACGCTGAGTAGCTGTAGTTAGAAAATAAAGCTCAGCTACTCTCATGAGCAGCCCTGGAGCATGGGTGAAGAAGGAGCTAGAGAATGGAGTAGGGACATGGGGAGCCCAAGATTTTCCTGCTCCTTCTGCATCATTTCTCTGTCTCAGGAGGTTCTCAGTGTCAGCCAAGACTGACTTTGTCAGGATGAAGAAATAGCCATTCTTCTCTGCGGTGAATTCAAGGATGGGCTGCATGGTGGCAATGGGTGGGGACTCATGAGGTGAGCTTTGTCTGTGATTAATGGCACTCAAGGCGTGGAAAGTGCTGAAATTTGAATGTTCTGGGTCATGTTTTGATTCCAAAAAGCACAGGGATTTTATTTCCATCAAATGAGGGAAATCTGGCAGTTAAAGAGTTAGCATGGACACCTCTCAGATGTTTCATGCCAGAGCTGCCAAGCAGGTGAGAAATGATTGCTGGCTAGCAGTGAATCCCGCCACCAGAGAGGAGCAATGACTTTTCTTGGCTCAGCCCACGCGGAGGTGCTACAGACTTGGGAACAGACCAGCTCACCCAGAGCAGAGACAGACCATATGCAGAGACCCAGCACCGCGAGTTATTACTAGTTATTTTTTAACAGAGTTTGGGGTTTTTTTGATGAAACATTAGAATACTTACACTTTATCTTTTCCCATATTTATTTTGTAATAATGCATCCAAAGAGAAAAGGAAGTATCAGCTGGCGTTCTTTAGCTCAAACAATATACTTCTTGTAAAACTTCACAGGCAGTTCATATCTGATTGAAGTTGGGCAAAACGTCTTTTTCCCTAACTTCAGACCTGCCTTCTTATTATGCTTCTCATAAAGGAAAATGTTTGTTGTGAACAATAAAAGGAAAGTCCCACTTTCCTATGAATAGCTGTAACATCAAACCTCAGCCTTTAATATAATGGGTTCCTATTCTCTCCCTGGACTAAAGGGCAGCCTAAGCGAAACATTCCCAAGAAGAGATGGGGAAAAAAATCCCCTAGAAACAATTAAAAAAATTCCCCAACCAACGAAACGCTCAATCTCTGTCCTGTGCCAAAGTTCTCTGCTTTGCTCTCTACCTGACTGCCTGCCAAGAAATGAAGAGATTATCCAAAAGCAAGACACAGGATCTTTTCCCCCGGGCCAGAGCTTTCACAGGGAAAGAAGAGACCAAGCAGATGGAAAAAAGAAACAGAATTTCTTTTCTAAAAAGCGAGGGGAGAAAGATGTGTAATATAGATGAGGAAATGTGAGAGAGATGGATGAAACATTGAGTGAAAGGGAAGATGCAGCCATTTTTACCATCATGTAAAGATTAATTAAATCATGTTCTGAATGTGGGCACTGACGGCAGCTCCCTCTGTGGCTCTTCAACTCACTGTATCGCTTTGTCTCGGTTCACAGTCTGCAAGACAGGAAGAAAGAAATCTACCTGCATTGTTGAACGGTGAGAAATTAGTTAATGATTGAAGAAGATTTTAAAGATAGGAAGTGTGCAGCATTAAAACTGGTCGTGGGTAAATACCAGGTGGCTCAATCTTTGCCCTCAGCTCACATAGGCAGCCAAGCATCTGGGATTTTTACATTTTTGCTCATAAGTAAAAATATTTTAGAACAGGCTCACTTTGTGTTTTGAATCATGCTGAGAGAAATGTTACAAAAATGACTGTCAAAACTCTCAATCTATTTAAACAAAACCATTTTAAAGAGCAGAAATGAAAAACAACAGAGAAAAACAGGAAACACTTCAGAACTGTCAAAATACTGTTTCCTGGTTAGTGTGGGAAACAGGCAAACATTCAGAAAATACTTGGGTTTGGGTGTATCCAACTTTAACCAGAGCAGCTGTTTAATCATACTGTTAGGTTTCAGGCGTTCAAATAGACTAAAAATATGCTTTAAATGGTCAAAATATTCCTCTCTCACATGCTTATTAATAATCCTGGAGCAAAGTAGTACTTTCACCATTGGCAATTAACGTTGAGTCTTATATTTTCCTTCAGCAACTAAGTTGCCATTACAACAGAGTAGATCCAATATTCCTTCTCCTTTTACTGCATTTACCTGGCATCTCCCTGCTGACTGTGCACACACTGAAATAGTCATTTTACTGTGCGAGAGAGAAACGCTCATGTCTTATTTTACTGAGGGTCAGGGTAACACCTTCACCTCTCTGGATGTAAGGAGGAGTTTCACCAGGAGCTCAAGGGGAACAGGACTAGTTGTCCCCTAGAACAAGAATATAGAAGTGATATAGTTGCAAAAAGTCTGTGGTATTTTGCTTAAATGGTATTTGTTTACTATTATCTAACCGACAAAAGCTAAGCTACTGCACTATGTGACAGAAGTCCTGTATCAAAAAGATTTTGGCACAATGTAGACACTGGTTGAATTCATAGAATCATAGAATGGTTTAGGTTGGAAGGGACGTTAAGGATCATCTCGTTCCAACCCCCCTACCATGGGCAGGGACACCTCCCACTAGACCTGGTTGTTCAAACTCCCGTGACTATGATAATCCTAGGGACAAAAATGAAGAGCAGAATAAGATACAACAAGAAAATGGAATGAAGAATAACATGAGGACATTCTCCAAAGATATGAAATATGAAAGAGTTAGTCCAACATGTGATAGGAAGAGAGAAATAATAATAGGTGATGCATTTAATGCCTTTTTTCCTTCAGTAGTCACTTAAGAAGAAGGAAGTTTATTTAAAATGCTTCAGTAGCCGGAGTAAGCAGGATGAGATGTTAGTGATCATCCTTGAGAAGGTGATGAGGACAGATGAGGTTCCAGGGAACTGGAGAAGAGCAAGCACGGTGAATATTTTCAAAAATGAAGGAAGGGAGGTACGTGGGAACTGTCACTAATCAGTCTGATTGCATTTTCTGAAAAAATATCGAAAGGGTTTGTAAAATGCAGAAAACATCTAATCAATAACAGCCAAGGTAGAATTGTAAAGAATCAATTTGTTCAACCAGTCTATGTATGACATATAAGATGTTGACATAATCTTTCCAGTCTAGGTAGCACTGCTAAGGCTGCAGATGGAATAAGTGTGCTTGGTTTGGGAAAATCACTTCAGAGAAGATGTAGACAATTCATCCATTTCTAGAAAATTCTAGACAAATCTAGAAAAGAGAACACATAGGGAAGATGATAACAACCTTTACAGACACAAAAAGACTTCTGAGAAGAGGAAAAGAACTGTTCTTCCTGTATACTGCAAAGGAACATAAAATAATCAGCTTGAATTACAGAAATTACACTTGCACTAATGTTTTGAAATCCCAAGTGACTGAATCGTTCCAGCTTGCAGTCAGTGTAATAAAGTCTGTGCTGCAAACTAGTCAAAGACCTGCTCTACAATAACTGATTTGTTTACACTAAATGCTCTCTTTTGTTGGAAGTTGATCTGGCAAAAATCATTATGTTATACCTCAAACAGTGAGTCACTGAGCTTCCTCTTTAGGAGGACAAATGAGACCAGGGCCACAATAAACTACAAGTAATCCCCGCGGATCATAAGTTCTGATTGTTGGAATTCCTTGCAGACAATCATTTTAAAACTTCCTTCCTCTGTACAGGGGCTCCTTCTGAATAATAAATAGTGGTACAGAACCAGGGTAACCACACTATATTGCTCCTGGTAGAGGAATATCTTCCTACAAGCATTCCACCATCTGTGGCAAAGCTCTTTTCTTTGAACTTGCACACAAGAGGGCAGAAGGGCAGATATAGGGGTAAGGTTTGGGAATCTAAAGATCTTGGCTTGCTTTCCACAGCATGTTCCTAGGCAGATCTGCAAAGGCTGGTGGCAGCAACTGATGCTTCAGGAGCAGAATTCACAATGCCCAAACTCTCCGTGTGCTAAATGGGGAAGTTTCCACATCAATGTCGGGATGATACCCACCAGCAGGATGCTCACAACAAGGGTAAGAGCTGCCTGAAGGTCTCTCTTTGCTCTTTACCAAATGGTGGCTTTACAGATTCACATAAAAAGCCATCAGGCAGTTCCCTAAGGCTCCCCAGTCCCAAATAAAGACCCTCCAGTCAGAAAAAGCATTTCAGGTGCAGGCGGTGTATGTTTATGGGCCCATAAGGGCCTTGCCTTAACAGAGGTGGAGGAGGAGTCTCTGCTGAGATGGTCTAGTTAATTAGAGTGTGGTAAGGTGGGAATTCAAAGCATTTCAGGAAAAAGCTGCACCTGGAATATGAAGTCTCCCTCCCGAGCAAGAGATCTGGGCAGTGGGGTTCTTCCAAAAGGCAGGCATTGCCTTCGGCTGCGTACGGGGGAACACAACGTTGTAGTGTATGTCACACAGCCAGAGAGAATCAGCCCTGCCAAGGGCTGCCTAATTTCTAAATTCTAAGTAGTCCTTGGTCAAAAATTAGGTCCAGAGAGGTTTAATCCAGACAAGCGTTTACTGTAAAACGTGCGAGTAATCCTGGGGTTCACATGCACCAGGTTCCCACTGAAAACGCTAAAAGCTCAGAGGCAGGCTGGGTACTGCAGATGTCCTCCTCAGTGCTAGTCAGGCTCTTCATTTTTAAAACATCATGATTTAAACTGAGCTTGCTCTGGCGTGGAGCTCCTGGCAGTTAATTTTAGATTGTGCGACTGTGTGATTTTAGATCTGTTCTGTGAACAGAAATGTGCCGCTGTGATGCGGCATGTGTGCACTGTAGATACGGGGCAATTTACTGCTGTGGCCTATTGCCGCATCACAATATTATTGTCCCTTGGGACGGAAACAATGTAGATTTATGACTTTGCTTGAGTTCTTTGTTTTGGTTATTTTTTCCTGTCAGGTTATTTTTAGTGCAAAATTGTTCCAAATTATGTCGAGAACAGGAGAAGCTGAACTAAAACCGTGATCAGAAACACTGGTGTGTATGAGGGACGCTTCTGTAGATGACAAGAGTCAGTGGTATGCTGCATTGCATAATCCTAAAGAAATCTCTAGAAAGCAATGTGTTACCTCTATTACCTTCAGACAGTCCCCAATCCAAGGCGCCCCGGCATGAAGAAGCAGCTCCACCGGCTGTCAATTTTAGCAGCTGCAGGATCAGATGCTTTGAAGTGAAACGGCCACTTTCAAGAAAAAACAGGTCTCTGTGTAAGGACATGAGCTAGCTGACACAGTCCCTCCCCTTCCACTGCTTTTGAAGAATGCACAATATTCAAACCCTTAAGTCACTTGCAGGCTTGCGTCCTCTGTTCAAGACATTTCACGTCTCCCTGGGCTATTTGCTTTCAGAGACAGAACCACGGTGTTTCTCAGAAATTAATTAACAAATTCACAACCTCTTTTAGGTGGCTTGGGAAACAGCAGCATGGATGAATGCTCCGCTGATGTGGTTTTAATGCTGAGCTGTCAGAGGTACAGGTACCTGACACTTCTTGAAGCCTAATTATGGAGCGCAATTTTCTCTGGTGCGGTCTGCCTGCTCCAAAGAGACAGCTGTGTTCCCTTCCCTTTAATGGAAGAGTGCTGTAATAATAGCTTGCAAATATTTTATCTCTGGAAGCAATTATTAGTTTGTTTTAAAAGCTGAGCTAACACTGGAGACATGTTTATTCTCCAAGTAGACACCCTGTATTTGAACTATCAAATTGCTCGTCACTATTTTTAAACCAGTGTTGGGCAGTTGTGAATGCAAGTTGCTTCATCTGCTACAGAAAATACCCTAATTTGTTAATGAATTAACAAAAGGGGAGTTAAGGGAGAGGTTTCAAGAGCAAAAAATTGTGTTGGGAAATCACCTCGATTCCAAATTAGATGTCTGTGATGTTGCCAGAAAGTCCCAAAGCCCCAACGAGCTGTGTAATGCTCACAGCCCCTCTGCTCCCCTCCCACCGAGTGCCCTCCGCTGACGGTCTCCATCCCTCCGTGCTCCTGCTTGCTCCACGGCCAGGAGCTTTCTGTCTCCGGTGGGACAACAATGGCAGCAGCCATGGTTGGGGCTGGGACATGCTGGCCTCCACTGGCACATGCTAATCCTTGCTATAGCACTGTAAATCTTAATCAAAAACGCAGACCAGGGCCAATCTCACTTACTCTGCTTTTGTGAGTGGTCTCAGCAGGATTTTGTCCTCGGTTAATCGTTGCCCCAGGCTCTTCTGACAGTGATTGCTCATTTGGTGGAGGCCACCATTGCAAGTGGCTGCTGGCAGGAGTCTGAGTCACAGGCAGAGTCAAATCCACGGGGAGTTGTTCTTTTCTGAATATGAGAGCGCTGGGGAACGTGCAAGCTGGACAAAGTAAGTTATTTCCATTTTTTTTTCCAGGCTGCAGTTATTTTTCCTTCCTTTCCTGGAGGAAGCATGATGTCAAATTCCTTCTCTAACAATTATGAAATGTAGGTAGTGTGTCACACATCTTGTGTTCATGGCTATCTGCACGAGAAGTAACACCACACCTTTGAGAAGTGGCAGGATGCTGCCTTATATCCACAATGAGTGGTAGTGTTTGAACCTGTGGACAGGTGTACCCTTCACTGGGTAAAAAACTGGCTGGATGGCCGTGCCCAGAGAGTGGTGGTGAATGGAGTTAAATCCCGTTGGCGTCCAGTCACAAGTGGTGTTCCCCAGGGCTCGGTGCTGGGGCTGGTTCTCTTTAACATCTTTATCAATGACCTGGACGAGGGGATCGAGTGCACCCTCAGTAAGCTTGCAGATGACACTAAGTTGGGCGGGCGTGTTGATCTGCTTGAGGGTAGGATGGCTTTACAGAAGGATCTGGACAGGCTGGACTGATGGGCTGAGGCCAATGGTGTGAGGTTTAACAAGGCCAAGTGCCGGGTCCTGCACTTGGGTCACAACAACCCCATGCAGCACTACAGGTTTGGGGAGGAGTGGCTGGAAAGCTGCCCAGCAGAAAAGGACCTGGGGGTGTTGGTCAACAGTCGGCTGAATATGAGCCAGCAGTGTGCCCAGGTAGCCAAGAAGGCCAACAGCATCCTGGCCTATATCAGGAATAGTGTGGCCAGCAGGACTAGAGAAGTGATCGTCCCCCTGTACTCAGCACTGGTGAGACCCCACCTCGAGTACTGCGTTCATTTTTGGGCCCCTCACTACAAGAAACACATTGAGGTGCTGGAGCATGTCCAGAGAAGGGCAACAAAACTGGTGAGGGGTCTGGGAGACAAGCCTTATGAGGAACGACTGAGGGCACTGGGGTTGTTTAGCTTGGAGAAGAGGAGGCTGAGGGGAGACCTTCGCTCTCTACAACTACCTGAAAGGAGGTTGGAGAGAGATGGGGACTGACCTCTTCTCCCTAGTGACAAGTGATAGGATGAGAGGAAATGGGTTCAAGTTGCGCCAGGGGAGGTTTAGATTGGAGATTAGGAAAAATGTTTTCACTGAAAGGGTTATCCAACATTGGAATAGGCTGCCCAGGGAGGTAGTGGATTCGCCATCCCTGGAGGTGTTTAATAAAAGGGTAGACGTGGTACTTGGGGATGTGGTTTAGAAGTGGTTTTGTCAGGTTAGGTTAATGGTTGGACTTGATGATCTTAAAGGTCCCTTCCAACCTTAACAATTCCATGATTCTATGATTGTAAGTGCTATCTCCTTCTCCCTCAGAAATACTGTGCCATTACTCTACACTGTGACACTGTGAAACTTGTGTATCAGTCTGGTCTGGGCCTGTGTGGGGTTTCTCTCTTTCATTAGCCCTCTGCAGATGACCTGGTCTCCTGAAGGGGGTGCAGGACCAGATAGAGGAGGCGGCAGGCTAACAGAGCGTGGAAAGTGTTACAGCCACCTCCTCTCTGCCACCACCCTTAAACATTCCAGGTCAGGTTGGACAGGGCTTTGAGCAATCTGATCTAGCTGAAGATGTCCCTGCTCATTGCAGGGGTGTTGGACTAGATGACCTTTAAAGGTCCCTTCCAACCCAAACTATTCTATGATTCTATATCAACCCATGCAGCCCTCTTCCTCCATCCTTCCTTTGCTCCTTCCCCTGCTTGGACCCCTGCTGATCCCTTTTATGCGCCTTTGCTCTCGTCTGCTTTGGCATTTTGGTGAAGAGAGGGAAAAGGACAGCAGATGGAAAATGGGGGTGAAGGTCCTCTCCTGCCCCTGGGCCTGCCTGGAGCAGAAAGCCAGTGTGAGTAATCCAGCCCTGGTTCTGTTTTCTTCCTGCACTCTAGGGATCCTACCACACAACAAAAGGAGCAAACTGCTTTGTTGCTCCAAAAAGCCACGTAGGAACATGAAGCCAGTTCTTGCACAGAGGCAATGAGAGGTCTTCCCGCTAAATTCAAAGGGAGCAGGATCAAGTCTGTGTGAATAAAATGGGAGCTCCAACATCAAAGGCAGGCAAAGAAAGGGCACAGCATGAGCTCGTGGGATTGTTCACTACGTAACGTGCTCTCCACATTTTTTGTACCTTTTGCTTGTATCTCATTTTCCTTTGAACTCCAGACAATGTGCACGTTTAGGCCCAAACCCATTCCTGCTAAAATAAGTGGATGTTTTCTTACTAAGTACAATGCAGATTACATCAATTCTTTAATCTCATGTTTTCCTCTTAAACACTATAATCAACCATTTTATGCTCGGTTGGATATAAAATGAACCCAGGCAAATTAGCTTTATTTCAGAATGTTGGGTATTCTAAACTATCCAGTCTTGATGGGAATACACCAGGGCCTTCTCAACGGTAAAGGTGAACATAGCCCAGATCTGAATGGGAAAACAGCACAGCTACTTCACCGTGAAAATACTGGGTGAGGTGGGAACATACACCATTTTGATAGATCCTAGAGAGGCTACAGTCACAGGCACTGCTGCCCTGGGACAAATCAACACCACAACACAGGGTATGCTGATGAATCTGATTAAGCGTCTTCAGAAGAAAAATCTGCTCAGGAGAACATTTTAAAGATCTGAAAAAAACCCAACAACAACAAAAACATGAACTACTTGCTGTCACTCTTCCAGTTACTCTCTGCCTGTTACTGCCTGCCTCGGTCCTCTCCTGTCGGCAGTGTTTTGTTTGAGCACATGTACAGCGTACGGTAACAGTCAGAGCTCTTCTATCTTGTAAAATAAAGGTCTCAAAAGCAATGGGAAGCTTGTGAATAGGTCCTCGTGACACTGGAAGGGAGACAGACACATTAGGTAATTTACAGGAAGTGCTTTTGGCAGCTTTGCGACTACCATTTCTATAAATATCTGTTCTAGAAAAAACACAGGGACACAAAAGAAGCTTTGTCAGAAAAAAACAACAATACACTGTCGTAGGGAAATAATGTTACTAGACTTTGCAAGAAGAAGTACACTTTGAGTCCTGGTGTCCTGGTGGACAACAAGTTGACCATGAGACAGCAATGTGCCCTTGTGGCCAAGAAGGCCAATGGTCTCCTGGGGTGCATTAAAAAGAACGTAGCCAGCAGGTCGTGGGAGGTTATCCTCCCCCTCTATTCTGCCCTGGTGAAGCTGCATCTGGAGTAGCGTGTCCAGTTCTGGGCCCCCCAGTTCAAGAAGGACAGGGAACTACTGGAGAGAGTCCAGCGGAGGGCTACGAAGATGGTCAAGGAAATGGAGCACATGTCTCATGAGGAAAGGCTGAGAGACCTGGGTCTGTTTAGCCTGGAGAAGAGAAGACTGAGAGGGGATCTCATCAATGCCTATAAATATCTAAAGGTGGAGTGTCCAGAGGATGGGGCCAGACTCTTTTCAGTGGTGCCAGCGACAGGACAAGGGGCAACAGGCACAAGCTGGAACACAGGAAATTCCATCTCAACATGAGGAAAATCTTCTTTACTTTGAGGGTGGCAGAGCACTGGAACAGGCTGCCCAGAGAGCTTGTGGAGTCTCCTTCTCTCAAAACCCTCCTGGATGCATTCTTGTCCAACCTTCTCTGGGTGAACCTTCTTTGGCAGGCGGGTTGGACTAGATGATCACCAAAGTTCCCTTCCAAACCCTACCATTCTGTGATTCTGTGATTCTGTGACTCTGAGGCTGTTGGTTTATATTTTGAAGGAGGAACCTACAGCCTCCAGATCCTACTGGGCTAAACTCTGCTTTTCTAAAACCTGCCTGTGGCTGGATCCCTCTTGTTTCATAAAGTTCTCTACCTGGGCTGAATTAGCACTGTTTTCTTGTACTCCTTGGAATAAAACTTGGTCCTTCGCAGAATTGTAGCCCTATGTCATTTCCCACAATTTGGACTCCAAGTTTTTTAGGGACAGGTGTTGCTTTCACAGCACTGAGCACAGCTGCAGCCTTTTGCCGACAGCCAAGTCCATCATAAAAGTACTATTGACTTTTCTGCAATACTTCTGGAAGGCCCTGGTTGGCAGCCATAAGGGCTGACTTTGATTATCTCTGAAGGTCCGTTGTGAAGATTGGTTTGAGCCCCAGTCCAGACACTTGGGAAAATTTACTTTCCCGTCACAATAATGAAGCACAGTGTTTAAAATGCTAGTAGCTTATTAAAGGTGGAGAAGAAAAGATAAACAGAATAGCATGTAATGACCAGATGCACTTTTCCCAAAGTCAAACAATAAACAAAGTAAAACAATTTGAAGTCTTCCTCTATAATTTCACAGCAAGCAAACTGCAGGCTGGTTTGTGTCTTCAGGACTAACACCCCACTGGCAGCCTGTGAGCCCCGTCTCTCCTCCCAGGATAAAAAAGCTGATGCCTCAAGTCTGAACTGCCCTTCAGCCAACCCAAGCTCCTTCTCTCTTCTGGCTCCTCTAACAAGCTGTCCCTTTTTAACCATTAGTCCTTGTCTTCAGTGATTTCTACCCCAAGACCCAATTTCCCCAAAGGATCCTCTTAACTATGGTTCCTTCTCTCTCTTTTTTGAATGAGGTGCTTTCATGCCCTAAAGCTACAAGCTATGTGAAAGGTCAGACAGACCAGTCACTCTAGGCCTGTTTTGGCTTGATTGATTGGCTCGGGTTTTTCTTGTGTTATAGTAACTGTGTAATTTCCTCTGCTTTCACACGCTTGGTGGTTTGGGGTTTTTTGTTGTTTTTGTTTAGTTTTTTTTTTTATTTTAACAGAAATACTCCAAATATGAAAAACTTAAATGAAAATCCAATGTCTTTCAGATGCCTGCCTCAAACACGCTCGTTAATCCCTTTCCCTAGGTCCATTCCCTGCTACCAGACTCCAGCTGTTTGCTCCCTCCTTCCCGGCTGCCATCCTTTTAGAGCTTTCTGGAGGGGTTCCCCTTCTCCTTTAGACCTCGACCATCAGGCTGATGGCTCAGAGGCTTAGGTCAGATCTGGCTGATACAAAGACTATGTATGAGGTAAGTTTCCTCTTGAACACTTGTGCTTATTTCCTGGAAAAGGCATTTGTTTGCCTGGCCTGTGTTTGCTCTGTTGGCTCCAACTCCTTATCAGCCTTCTGCTCCCTCTGACCTCAGGGTCCTGTCTTTTCATCTTCTCTCAGGTTTACCTCTGTGCCTGGAGCTCCTTTGCCTTCCCAAGCCATGGACTTTCTATTCTTCTGCCCTGGTAGTGCCCCTCTGCTGCTTTCATCAGACTGGGCTCTGATGTCCGGACTATCTGAAATCAGCTACGGAAGTTTCTATATGAAAACCAGGTGATTTATAAAATAACCAGAGGCAAAACCAGAGGCAACTAAAATATATTTGTGACTGTTACAACCTCTTTGGGGAAATGACTTGAGAGGGTTTTTAGGGCAATGGGTATATAGCAGGTTCTCCAAGAACAAGTACCACCTTAAAGACTATTACAAAGAAGATTATCAGCATCCCCTACAAATAGGCAAGACACACAAAACAAACCTGTGGATTAAATACCATCTCTTTTGCAAATGGTTTTGCAGATTTCAATAAAATGGATACACAATTTAAACAAAAATAGTGTGTGTGGAGGTGAGGAGGAGGAGAAAAAGTGGTATGGGCCAAGGGAGAATAAGCTCTGTTTTTAAAAAAAACCCCCAAATACACATAAAAGGAGACAAAGTAGAGGAATAGGAGATGAAGGACTGCATAGGGCAGTGCTGTTGTACTTACAAAAACAAGTAAATGGAAGGAATAAGGATCTTCTCCTGTCCTAAGACAAGAGGCTACCATGTGAAAATGACATCATGCCTCTTGTTTTTTTCCATCTCCCTCCCTGCAAATACAGCCTGGGAGCACAGAAGAATGAGATTACCACATCTCACGCATCATCATTTCTAATGGAAGTTACAATGCTGTTATCACATACAGCCATGACACTTGCCCTACGACAACCTTCTTCGAGGATCTTGTAAAGCAAAACGCCAGAGCTTCGTTCAATTAGACACATTTGGGGTCTGTTTGCTGCCTTTGGTAGAGGTAAAATTCAACCCTGTGCATATTTTATGTGCCTTGTAATAATACCCACTCTTTCATCGCAGAAGAGGCATCCTATTGCCCTCCTATGACACTTCCTTGGGATTGCAGCTGGAAGACGTGTCACTGGGACTTCCCTTTGTTTCCTCACTATGAACTAGACGCTTGTGACAGATGCTGGATTGGCAGTCCCATGGAAACAGATACTCCAGGCCACCAGCTTGCACAAATGGTGATAGTTCAAATGTCTGGCTTCTGTATGGCACCTATCACTTTGCTGGTGGACCACGCAAGTTGATCAGCAGCTGTCAAATAGCACTGTTCAAGCATTTCTTCTGGGCTGGGGTGGGAACTCACCTGGGTGATGGCATAGGAGCACAGCCAAAGCTGATACAAGATTTCAGTTCTTTATTTCAGTCTTTTTTTTTTTTTTTTCCTTTTAGGGAAGGAGAGATAGCTGCCGTCCTTATTGCAGGTCTGCACCTCGCCCTGCCTCTTTAGAGATGCCCTTCTGACAGTCTGAAGACTGTCCTTCTTGAAAAGGAGAGGAATAGGGTGAAAAGTGGGACCACGATCACCCGCTGGAGACAGCAGTTACCTAGCTCCTTGTGATCTTTATACTGCCACCACCAGCACTCAGATTTCGTAATGCTAAGCTTGCTCTGGCATCTATGTGCTCTATTGCAGTCACTCCTAAATATTTGGATTCATTTGTCAACGGTAAAATGGTAATAGTGAAGTCCGTGCTGTACAAAGCATTGTATCAGCCTATAAATGTACGTAGGTGCCCGTGCCCTCTGCTTCTCATGGAATGATAATAACTTGATCCTTGTGTATAGAACACCTGAAAAATGAACATTTATGTACATACATGCAGCACATGCATGCATACATGCAAACATACATTGTATACGTGTGTTTACATACATGAACTTAGGAAATAATGTAATCAAGTCCTTTTCCATGCTAGTAAAGCAAATCACATAATTAAATTAATCCATTACATAAAATGAGCAAGCTTCACCCTAAGAACCATTAATGTCGCTTCTCTCCAAACTCCTGTGGGGATGTTGTTCCCGAATATCATGGCTGCGCTCTGCAGTAATGTTTCCTTTCTAATTTCCACTCTAAGCACATCCACCACCATGTTGTGCCCATTGATTCCGAGCGGTGCTGCTTGTGAGCTTTAGTCATTTCCTCTCCCTCAGCTCTGCCTACGGGTGTATTTACAGAGAGCAAATCCCTCCCTCCTCACTCTTTGTTTTGTGAGACTAAACAACTTCTTTTAGACTGCTCACACTCCAATATGGTTCAAATGGCCTTTTTCCGTACCTATTCCAAGCTGAATTTACTCTTCTTGAATGTGGTCTTTGCATTCATTTTTCACTACTAGGTCTTACCAGTTAAATGATGGCATCAACATTTCCCTATATAATGGAAACACCTCTCCTGATAAACCGATGAACCATACCTGTCATTTTTGTGGCTGCATCACCTTAGTGGGTACAGCAAATTCCCACTCTGATTTTTCTTCTCAACATCCATCCGTTCAAACAAGTAACTTCTCACCATTAGCTTAAATGCAGGACCAGTGCAGGACCTTTACTGTCTTTCTCACCAAGAGCCTTAAAAATAGAAGGAGCATAGTTGGATTTGGCCAGTATTTTATCACTTTCTTTCCACTTCAAGACTTCCTCTTTAAGCTGCTGTGTCAAGGTCTTGTCTCACTTCTGGGTATATGAAGCAATCTCCAGAAACATGAACTACATCTAACTCTAGATTGTTCAAAACGCACTGCTGATTTTGTTGCAAGGAAAAAATTTTCATAGCAGAACATAAAGGCAAAAATAATATAGAGGTGCTGCAAAAGGAATATATATATATTCATCTACTCTAATGATGGCATTCGCTTTATCAAACTTTAGTCATCAAAGCCTAAGCTAGTTGTGCGGTTTCCCTCTACAACCACCAGAGAGATGCTGGCACCTCTCCAGGGTTTTTATCACTCATATTTTAGGCACTTATTTTAGGATCTGATGAACTATTTCCTATCAGTGCCTGCTTCTGCCTTTCCACAGACTGTCGAATGAATCCGCACCAGCAGAGCAGCTGAAGCATGCAGCTGAAATCAGGTGAAATGAGCTTCTCTTTACTGTTTATGCTAAAATTCAAAAGGAAGGCTGGGTACATGAAGTACACGAAGTGCCATGCTGCGCTTTTCTAAAAATTACACGTGGACATTAGCACTTTTCTGAACATTATTACAAGGGTAGATGTCATGCGTGGGTGTTCCCGTGTCCCTTTTGACCACTAGCTGTAGAATAACTAAATGTTCCAGTATAACGCAGGAGTAGAGCTAGTCAGCAAGAATGACAAACACTGGGGTTTTGGTACTTGGATTTTTCACGCACTGAGAAGAAAACAGATCACAGAGCAATCACCTGGGATGTCAGGGAACTGTATAAAAGAACTGCACTCCCTAAATCCCATCCTTGCTGACATGTCATGAGACAAATACAAACGCTGAGAGAAAAACATAGGCTGTTTGAAGCATCTCTTTTTTTCAGAAACAAGTGTTTTCAAGAATGTTTATTGCAAGAATTGCTGTCATTTTAAATTGGAACAATAATAAGTTTTGCAATTCTGATTTCCCACGAGAGAGCTCTGATTAGTTGGTGTAGAAAACGGCGGAGACAGGAAACGGCCTCTGACCAATCCCATGTTACCATCTGTCCTTCTGTCGACCGATCCTGTTTTCTAAGAGCTCACTCTGAAAAAAATACAGTCTTTTAGCAGACCGGTGTATCTAAGCAAAACTATTGTTTTCACTCTTGTTTGTGACAAAAGGTCATGAAGAGACTTTGGGATTTCCCGAGTACAGCAGGAGCTCTGGAACAATTATAAACTGGAATTTCTAAAAAGGAAGGAATTTGATGTGAAGGGCCAAGTCATAAGGATTAATTAGATTCAAGAAGGGATGCTGACTTTCAAGTAGTCTGGGCTGGAAATAACACAGATGGAGAAGTGAAAAAGAATAGAAAACATCGCGTCTGCAAACTGTTCTCCGAGTGGGTGTTTTTGGGAGGGTGCCAGCTAAAGGGTTCAACTTTTGGTAGGAAAGGTAGGAATTATCCACGCCAGTATCTATGGGTAATCAACTCACAAATCAGCTGATTAGTTAATGTTGCCTCCTTAGAAAAAACACTCAGGTTTGTCAGTATATTTGGTGATACACTTTTGGCGACTCAGACACCGTGGCTGGTGCAGGTTCCCCTTTTCTGTCACACATTCCCCTCTGCACCTTCTGGTGGGCAAATGCGAGTCCAAACAATGCAGCAAAATATTCCAATTAACTTCTTTGTGGTGTTTTTCTCTGACTGCACACAAAAAGCCAACAATGCTTTGCACCTTAATCAGGAAAAGTAGAAATAATGTCAGTTCACTGTCCCACCTAAAATGGGAACTGAAAAATATTTTACTAGTCAAGACCTAAATCCATCCTTGTTTGCCTCTCTAACTTCTTTGTCTCTGAAAGCAGAATAGGAGCCCCTTTTTCTTCGTCATAGTGAGATGTTGATAGCTGTTAAAGTGGAAATACAGAGTCAAAATTTCCACTTGTAGCCAGTGAGTGAAACACAAAATTCATCTCCTGCTGTTTTTGTGGGACTCTGCTCTGGTAAAACGAATAATCCTCAATACTTCAACTGCTTAGAAGAGAAAATATAAAACAATCAGGTGCTTCCGAAGTGCTGGGTCTGTCCTTAGGCTGAGCTCGCTGACTCTCCAGAAAACCTGACGTGCATTGCTGGCAGCAGGCGTCAATGCCCCAAGGGAGAGGATATACAAGCCTGCAGGAATGTAGATAAATATCTAAGTAAGTTCTTACTCTACATGACAACAACAAAAAAATAATCAGTGAAAGGCTCCAAAGCTCTGCCAAGGGGCCCTACTTCACAGTTACAAATTCTTTACTAAGACAATGGCTAACCTTTCTAATTGAAAATATTTCATATTTATTAGATCCAATCACAATTCTGACTTTTTTAACAAACAAAATTGATAGGGTTTGGTTTGTCTGGGAATGGGGAGAGAGAAATGCATGTCCTTTCTGTGTGTCCTTTCTTGGGCTGGGCATTGTTCTCTCTGCAGTAATGCCTAATGGTTTTGTCAGCTGTAATTTACTTGGTGACTTTCTGAACTGAAAATGCAGGTAAACAACTTTTTTGTAAAATTTAGTAGCTTGCTGGACATAGTTATACACCTTACAAAAGCACCTACTGATGATAGCAACACATCCTAGAGTTCAGGTAGTGTAACTGAACGTGAGGATGTGTAATTGGCAGGGGAAGTAGTATTTTATACAGAATTTTTCTGAACAGCGGGCATTTGGTCAACTCTGGCGATTCCACAGATGTACAGGCTGCCCCTTGGGAACACTATTTATAAACTTAAAAGCAGCTGAACAGCACTCACACAAAGGCTGCCACTTTCAAGAAAATTAGTGACAGTCTTACACTGAGAATGAAGAGAGATGAGGCACTGTGTGAAGCTTCAAGCATGAAGCGATAGACAAATGTGTTTGCACTCCTTTGTCTTGACCTCTCTATCGAAAACTGTGATATTGATCAAAATACACTACTCACTGCATTGTCAGCTTAGAAAAATCAATACAGAAAAATGTAAACATACAGGTAACTCCACATCCCTTTCTCCAAAAGGCTCCCAGGAGTCCCCTATAGCAGATCACTACAGAGAGTATCATGTTTTCATGGCCTAGAGCTTGCAGGGTGCAACTTTGATGTACTTGCATTAAAAAAACCCCCACAATAAAACCACAAAAAAACCCCCCAAGACAACCATACACAAAATAGTTACCTGAGTGCAAGTAATAAGGGACTTTTTACAAGGGCATGTAGTGATAGGAAGAAGGGTAATGGCTTCAAATTAGAAGAGTGGAGATTTAGATTAGATCTCAGGAAGAAATTTTTCACTCTGAGGGTGGTGAGGCACTGGAACAGGTTGCCCAGGCAAGCTGTGGATCCCTGGAAGTGTTCAAGGCCAGGTTGGATGGGGCTTTGAGCAACCTGGTCTAGTGGGAGGTGTCCCTGCCCATGGCAGGGGGGTTGGAACTAGATGGTCTTTAAGGTCCCTTCCAACCTAAACCATTCTATGATTCTATGGTAATATGTGTACTTTCTGCACCTGATCATTTTTTTTGGTGACAGACTGGCTTGATTCTGGAATTTTAAAAATTATAGTTGAACACCGTTTATTTGCAAGCCCAAACTGCTCTGAAGACTTAACAATTCCCTGCTTTAAAAGTTTCCTGCTGGGTTTGGAAGCTGAATGAACTGACTGAGTAAAACCATCAGATGAGCACAAGAGCGAGAGAACCAGAAACGTAAGTTCAGTGTCAAAGAGCGACACTTTCCAGTAGCGGTGGCAGTGATTCAGCTGCTTTTGGCACCACACTTAGAGCACAACGGGGCTGTACAGGTACCAGTGACTGTCATTTGAATATAAGAGCATTTTCAGTTGACACCATCGACTTACCTGTGCCACTTAAATGCACCCTAATATATAAAGTGCGTGCATTACAGTGACCCAAGTGTTAATTATGATGTTTCAAATGCTTTAATGAAACTTTACTACTTTTTGAGCAAACTTTGTATCTTTAGATCATTGCAATTAGGACTACATTGCTGTTACAGATGGAGCAAGCGAAAAATGACATTGCTAATACTGTACGTTTTGTGTGAAGTCATCTCTGCAGAGAAAAGGCTTCTTATCCCCCTCTCGGAGCAGGTGTGAGAACTGTTACAACAACAAGCAGTTTTTCAGTTACTTTTGTTTTGGTAAGACAAAATGGCTGAAGGCCACAGCTGTTGATTTATTCGGATGCCGAAGGAAACCATTAGCCCGTTGGACCCTGAAGACGAGATTTCTTTTTGCTAGATGTTAATATAAGGAAATCCCAAACAGTGGCTGCCAAAGGCACTTAATACAAATGCAAAATGCCAAATGTACCTAAAAGGGAAAGAGGAAGGTGGCTACTTATTAGAGAAAAAAATAAATATGCCAGTGAAAAGAATAGTTTGTGCTTTTTTCTGCTGCTTCTTAAGTACAGTATGATGTACCACAACCAAACTGTGGAGATGAAAGTGCTCCTCTATTTAAATCAAATACGGTATCTTTGAACCTACACATCTGGTTACACAGATGGTTATACCGTTAATGACTACATGTCCACGTGAAATGGTTTTTATCAGCATGACGCGGACTGAGCTTCTCCACAAACTCCCTGCTGTTTGCAGCTTTGTATTCGTTAGTTGTAATAGCCCAGTATAAACGAATTGCATCCTCAGAAGAGATGTCAAAGAAAAAATGTAATAGCTGCCATCAGGGCAACTACTCTTTCAGACTACTGTCATAATGGCCTCATGGCAGAAACATGATTAATTGTTACCTATACTTAGCCTGAATTTCAGATACACCCCCCAGTCCCCCAATTATTTTCTTTCAAGATTCAACAGTTAACAAGTCCTTGATTTCATACCTGTGCAACAGCAGGGACATTTCTAATACTTCATTCAGGATTTTAAAAGTATTTAGTACCGGACAAGCTGTTATCTACCAGAATGGTTTAATCAACATCGGATCCTATATACACCAAAACGAGGCCACAGAACTGAAACTTATCCCGGCTCCCTGTCTTGTGCTCAGCCCAGCAAAATGGAGTAAGGCAAAGGAGGTTTTGCCATGAAGCAAAGGAACGAGAGGCAAAATCAGGCTAGAACTGATTACGGAGAGGAGAACGGGACTGGCTGAAGTTGATAATAATGGAGGAAGTAGTTTGAGTGGTTAAATTTGAAACAAAAGAGAGAGGAATTTGTTTCCGCTGGCTGATGTTCCTCAACCTTTTCAACCAAGAACTTAACCAATAAACAACAAACCATTTTTGTGTGTTGCCACAACAATTTCCAGCTAAAGACAAATACAATTAAGATAAATTTCCACTGTCCGTATTATTTCCCTCATTTTGGTTGTTTGCTTGTTTGATGTGTGAGAATGCAAGTGTAGTTGGTTTACAAAGCCATTTTCAATTATATTGCAGACCAGCTCCTGAGTTCTCATAGATCACCACTGATCCACAGTGCACGGTTTGAAAAATATGGCACTAGTGCATGATTCTTTTGTTAGCCTGCAAACTAGCACTCCATATTACTTAATATCAGCAGCTGTCTGTAGTCACACAGTATTTCATCCTCCTTTAGCAATAATCTGCAGGAAAGACTACGACTAGTTGCTGTTTGCCTGGATGGAGGGAGCTGTGCTGTAGTTGCAAAGGCTCCAGCCTTTCTAAGAGCCCTGCACAGCTGTTAAGATGTCACATACTGGAGTGTCTGTAGAGGGGGTAGGAAGAAAAGAAAGACAAAGTTGGTTTTGCCTCTTAAAATACTGCACACGCACCCCCAGTTATAAGAAATAATAAGATTAAATGTCAGTGTGCAAGCTTAATTTGCCCCCTCCTTGAAAACCTACATTTTGATACAGTTTTTATTTACAAAACAACCACTCTGTGTTTTTATATTTTATCTTTTTGTTTGTTTGTTTGTTTGTTTGTTTGTTTGTTTTTTTGTTTAAAGAGTCCTGCCTCATTCTGTGGAATAAGCAGATTCACTGTCCACTGAGTATGCAGTGAAGGGAAAAATACTGTGCGTGCTGAATCAATATTTTCCCACAGTTTGTATTTTTTAAAATGAAAGATATCTGCTGCTTCTTCAAACCAGCAGAGGGAGTTTTCTCATCTAAATAATTTTTAAACTTCTGAAACACAAACCTGTCTTTCTTTTAGTGATGTTATGTTACCTAGTAGGAACTGCTGCTGAAAACAAAAGGTGAAATTTTAGTCAAGACTGTTTAACTCCTTAGTTCTAGAGGCTGTATGCTTCCAGTCAATTTTTATGAGTATTATTGGGCAATAAGGTGCTGTCATGAAAAATGCAATAGAGTATTAAATGCATGAAAAATTGACTTGGCTGGAATGTTTGGGAGCAAACTGTTTGGTTAAAGGGGAGTGTACAATTATTGCAGTACATGTGCTACTCAAATGTGCCTGAAACTGTAACTTGGTAACAGCTGACACATGATTTTTGTTTGTAGAAAAAGTCAGTTCCTTTTTTTTTTTGCACTCTAGGGAGAAGTGTTGAAAGTTTTGGGTTTAGGTTTCTTTATTTGGAAGTAATGGAGTAATTTTAAGATTACCACAGTGGCAAAAAAGTTCAAGTGAAATGTTCACTGTAGCACTACTAGGAAAAGACTCTATCATTAGTCTTAGGGGTTTTTGAGAGAAAAAAAGTATCTCCAGTGGTGACAAATTGTATCATTCTTATTTTATGTTATAAACCTACATACCAGGCTCTACACAGTGATCTCTCTTGTAAAATAAAATGATAGAAGTTACTGATGTTAATAGTGAGTATTTTCTTCATCTGTGGATGTCACAACTTTTCCTCTCTCAAAAGCAAACAATAAATTCAAACATTCCATTAAGCTCAATCATAAAGCATTTCAAATGCTAATCTTTCATTTTTGAAAGTTTTGTTGAACAAATTCCACCTCATGAGAAAATAATCACAGTTATTATGGGGAACCTAATTGGATTTGAAAATTTTTGGAAACAAATATGCACTTTTATAATTCCATAGAGTCAGAATATTGGTGCTCTACATTCTGCTTGAACTGAAAGAAATGACTGAATAAAAAGCAAGATCCAGTGTTCCCAGTATATCTATCAATATAATGGCAGAACTGCATTTTCAATGGACTGCATAAATACCAATCATTGCATAATATCCAAGTGAAAATGGGTAATTAAATGTTTTCAGGTTTTATTAAAGTGGAAAATGAGGAAGGAACTCATTGTAGGTGATTTAGAAGGCAATTATTGGTAAATAAGCGTTTAGCACATGACATCAGCCATAGAGCATATAGAAGAGAAACGAAGTAGCCACATGGCTTAATGGTTGAGCCATAATAGTTATTAGTTAATAGCCAAGCACAGGTGTATTTTCCTTATATGTATTATAATTGCCAACTCGTATAAGAATGCTAAATATGGGTCCCTATGCTGCTTTGAGTTACACGAGTGGACTCCTGCATTTTTGCAAAACTCACTGCAGCAAAGTCTTGTCAAACTCAACAAAGTGTGAGGCAGACACAACTGTCTAGCGCCCCGTAACTCATGGACCAAAGCCCCAAAGAAGGACCAGCTTTAGATACGGGCAAAACAGAAAATAGTACAGGGCTGCAGATGATGGATTCAGCAGCATCGCAGCCAGTCGTCTAGCGAGCAAAAGACTTTTGGGCTCAGCAGCCACGGGGGCTCCCTCAGGAACCATCCCATTTCTGCCTCACTGGTACTGAAAAGGAGACGGAGAATAAAGCACAGGGCTGGCTGGGTGCTGGTGCACTATCATCAGAGCAGACGAGCTCTGAATAAAATTCAGTTTTTGTACTCAGACTGCTAAGAAGTTTTGAGCCAGCCCTGCCTGGCTTTTACATCAGGACACGTAAAAATAAAACAGAATTTCAGAAAGCCAGTATCTTGCTAGTCCACAGTGTAAGATCTGAGAACTGGCGTTTCGGTCTCCAGCATGTTCTAGACTGAAGAGGAGGCCAAAGGTGGCTGTATGCCACCATGAGTATTCACTCAGGGCTGATCCAAAGCTAAGAATGATGCTTAAATAAACTGGAATGAGCTTTTGCTCTAGTTCAGACCAGCTCCCTGAAAGAAGGCTACATGGAGCTCCTGAGACTCTGTAAATGTGCATGCTATGACTATTTTATTTCTCAAGTCTTGTTCATGCATACTTAGCCTTGTGGCAGGCCTTAAAAAGGTAAAAATTGCTATATTGGATCAAATTTATAATTCCTCTCATCCTTTATCCTTTTTTCAGCATGTAGCTCTTCAGAGGAAGTGGGAAAAAACTACAGAGATGACAGATGAGGATAATTCATCCTTGTGGAAAGTTATTTTCTGAATTTTTGTTAGGAGTGACTTCAAAGTCTGAATATGTTGTTTCCTTTCTGTCCCAAATCTCCTCTTGCTATTAACTACTGTAAATCTGGGGCGGGGAGATGTTGTATTTTTATAAAAAAATAGATCCTCTTAAGGGGAGCATCATGGGACCATTTATCAGAGTTAAACGCTATACTTGCTTCAAGGAGATTCTTACCATCGCTTGTACGTTTCCAGTTCTGCTGTCGGAAGAAATGGAAGCACAGTCTCCCTCAAAGTACAGTGAAGGCGATAAAACATCATACTACAATATGGCATATGCTCGTTTACAGCCTCAGACTTCACATTTGTCTTCAGGACTCCTTATCTGACTCATTTTCTGTTTATATTCCATGAGAAAGATGCTAAGCAAAAGCTGACTCCTGGAAATACTTGACATTCTTTTTAGGCTAATTTTGTCCTGAGCTTGGCTGAAATGGCTCATTTTGAACCACTCATGAAAGGATGTCTGCAGCAGGGAAGACAGAATATTTTCATTTCAGAGAGCCCTGCTGTGTTATATTCCCTGATTTTCATCAAAACCAGACCATGTTTACTTGTCCTTTTGGCCTCAGGGTCACTGTTTTTTCTTTAAATCCGTTTAGTTCTAAGTACTCGTTTTCACTCATTCTTGAGTTTCCCACAAAAACTTAAACAGTGGTAGCCTGATATAGCTTTGAATGCTTTCCTCCTTTCTTAAGTACATCCTAAAAGCGAAAGCACCCTATAAACTCTCTCTCCAAAAGCAATGCACAAGCCCACAAACATGCACACGAGGTTCACAGCCTCGAAGGCCAAGGGGACATGCCCGCTTTCCTGCCCAGGCCTCCCTGAACACACTCCTTGAGCGAGGAGGAACAGCCTCGCCCCTGCAGCTGTAACTCATAGAATCAGAATGATAGAATAATCTAGGTTGGAAGGGACCTTTAAGATCATTGTGTCCAATCATCAACCTAACACTGCCTAAACCACCACTAAACCGTGTCCCTCAGCACCACACCTACCCGTCTTTTAAATACCTCCAGGGATGGCGATTCCACCACTTCCCTGGGCAGACTGTTCCAATGCTTGA
>VYXH01007039.1:21923-51525 GCA_013397275.1 Burhinus bistriatus | reverse complement strand
TTTTTTTTTTTTTCTCTCTTTCCTTGCTTCAGTTTGAGCTGCGCCTTCACCCATTTCTCCACCAAGGTGTTGGCTTAAATAAAGCAACAGCGTACAACAACTCAAAGTATTCCTGTTCTGATAGCGTGCCGGTTCAGGGTTACAGTCGGTTGTACTGGCTGTAATTCGTCATGTGAGAGCTTCTGCCTAGGGAAGTATGAAAGAGAGACTTAAACCCCACTTTTCAGAGCTCTCTTTCCGTATTTAGAATTCCCCCGCTGGGATCCACAACGGTCCATTGACAGTTTTGCCTGTCTCGGTTATCTCCGCTCATATTGCATCCCCTTGCTTCGCTGTCCTGTGTAACATCAGGTGCTCGATGTACTTCTGGAGGGGTGTGCGCAGGAGTGCGTGTGGCGGTGGCTTTCGGGTGCTGTGTGAAGAGGCGTGTGTGTGTTTACGCTGCTGTGTGCCAACCTGCCACCGTGGACGAGCGCGATTTAAGCTTTTTAAGTGGAAGCATACCTGGGTTTTGTATAGCTTTGCTTGCTTCCTTCCCCCTTGTGTGTAAAAAGAAGGGGAGAAGTGCATGGTGTGCAGAACAAATGTGCAGTTAATGAAGCTATACGTGCTCCTCCTGACTTGTCTTCCTCCTGATGATAAAGACGTGCTTTTAGTGTTTTCATCTCGGTGAAAGTTGTCTTGTGTGGTCCGAGCACGCTTAAAATGAAGTCTGAAAATATAAAATGAAGTTGGTGTTTTAGGTTCTGATATAAACCAAACTCTAAAGAACTCGCTTTTTGATGCTTCTTGTGATTATTCAGACTAGATAAGAATTAATATTTCTTTCTTTTTGGGCTGCATTGTCTTACTTGCAAGTGAGAGGTGTCTACCCAGGTCACTGTGGTGGCCTGTAGTGGTAGTTCCTAAAGTGTAAAAGTTTAGTACGCTAATTAAACATTTTGAACTCAGACTGTGTATTGCTGAAATATGAAATATAGTAGGTTTGGGTTATTAGTATTATTAGTACGCAGTTAGGAATACTGTAGAAGACTGCTGTTAAAGGACTGAGTCCAGTTTATGACTAGTGATTACTATATGACATTGTTTTATGTATTTTTTCCTTACCTTTCCTTTTCTTAAGTGTGGCTTCTTTCTCTGCCTCTTCTGATTACAGTAGTGAGTGTGTTATTACTGCTCCAGAGGCGACTGAATTGAGTGGGTGCATACACTCTGTGTCAAGTATTGTTATTGCAGGGGTTGTTATAGCCATAATAATTTGTGTGCACGGGCAATTATAGAACTCTTTCTGCCAGAACACTGGCAAACTTCTGTAAATGATTGCAGAATGATCCCAGAGCCTTTTAAATAGATTTTCTATGAAGGTGTCATCATTTATTCAGATTTTCAAGTGTTGCTCTCTTGCAACTGAAAGTGGGGAGGAACGTACAGTAAAACATCTCTAAAAATGAATGGAAAAAGAACTAATTGTAGCTTGCACTGCACTCACTATATTTAGTGATGGCCTCACATTTACCTTGAGAAGCTATTATTTTATTACTGACATCATGGTAAGAGCTGGCTCTTGGTAAGATATTATTTGTCTTTTATGTCAGCTTATGAAAGAGATTTTACGTGTAAGAGGTGACTTAGAGGGGACTGTTGAGCTATCTGTTTGACAAACTTAGGGGTTTCTGAGACTTACGGATAAGTAAGAATGGGGCAGTATGACTCTGGAGGAACCAAAAGGAGAAGGGCAGAAATGCATAATGCCTTGGAACAGGTTCTTTTATGTTCTTGTAGTAGCTGGAAATTAATGTTGCAAGAGCATGTGTCACTTGAAAGATGGGGAAGAGGATATTATCAGAGGTGACGAACGCTAGACCATATAAAGTTACTAGTAAATGCCCAGTTACGTGCTTAAGCTCTGTCATTATAATTCTTTGCCTTCTGCACTAATCATGTGGATTCAATATATGGCTCTACAAATATAGAGAGAAATAGAGTAATTAAAAGAAAAAATGTATTGGGAAGTTCTGGGGGGAAAAAAACTTTATTTGATTGAATTTATCTTTTTGCTATCTTGAGTTGATAACCACTTAGAGGGAGGTAGAGTTCCATGTATCGGTGCGTTGTAACATCTGTCTCGTTTACTTCTATGGCTCAATAACAGATATTTTCCTAATTATAGTTGAGAAATGGTTTGATTATACAACTTGCACATTAAGAGGAAGGTTGAGCTGAATTTGCAGTGTTCAACAAATTGTTTTATGGCTTCACAGCTAAGAATAAAGTATTTCAGCAACAGTTGATAAATTGCCACACAGGTACACTGAAATCTACTGGACTTCTGTCAGTATCGTCTTAGCTACATGCATTCCCCCCACCCCCTTTTTTTTTTTATTTCTGAAAACTTGTGCAAGCTTTGGTTTGTGGTTCCCCTGAGTTAGTACGTTTGAACTTACTGCATTTCATCTTTAGAAAATTCTATAATTTTGAATACTTTAAGAAGCCAGACATACTTCTTCATTGCTAACAGAATGAGTATAAATATACGTGAATATATTTGGTCTACAGAAACCATTTAGTAAGTTCATCACACTGTAAACTCATGTGAAGCCTTTTGCTTTCTTCACCTTCGTGTTGGCAACAGAAAAAAATCTGGAACGTTTTTGTAAGCAGACTGAATACTTTTAACATATTGTTAAAGGGACAGTGACAGATTGTTTCAGTATTCATTAGTAATATTACAAGAACGAATTAAAACATTACTTCGAGGTTTGTTTATTGATTTATTTAAAACAAACAAACAAACCAACCCGAACAGCCCAACAAAACCCAGCAAAAATTCCACTCCAAACACCCTCAGACAAATGAGTAGGACAGATGAAGAGTCCTTCCGCTAGTATTTTTACCAAGAAATGTGTAAGATGCAATGTACAGTTGAACTTTATTCACAGCAAATTATTGAAGAATAAAATGACTTAATCAGAAGTACAAGTTATTACAACCCTTCTGTACTAGGGTAGTTGACAAGTGTAACGTTGACAGCCCAACTGTACTTGTATGGGCAGTGTTGGGCAAAGTGCTTTCTTACAGTTTTGTCTAGAATAAAGAAAATGATAATAAGGGAAGATGATGGAAAGTTGACCTCTGGAAGAGAGGTGCCTAAGCTACTGGGAACGCAAATTACAGTAACTGGGAGGAGTTGATGGATACTGGGTTTGGGTCAAGGTAGAAGAGAAGTCCCATCAAAAGGTGCTAGAGTTTCTGTCAGCTCAGTTCTTGCCCTTCTGTTTTTCCAAGAATGTAGGAGCTACTGCGCTGAGAGTCCGGTCTGTGGGGCAGGTAGGGAGGATATGGAAAGCAGGTTTGTCACGGCAAGTTCTTTATTTTTGTGTAAAAAGCCATGATCTGCTAGTAGTGATTTATGGACTTACTCAAAGGTGTTTGCAGTTTCACTGGGCCTTTTTTATGGATAGTAATGGACCATCAGGGACTTGTAAAAAGGGGGTCAAAGAGGAATGTGGTTCTTGCCCTCCACACCTACCTGTGGCAGTATAGTCCCTGCTTAGCACGAATGGGGGTGTGAGGGGGAAATACGTCCTTTCAGTCTGAGTTTTTCTTCCCTAAAGCTGCTGCTTGATCTGCCTGACTACTTTGTATTTTTGAGAAATGGTGGATGATTGCTTGGGGCCCTCAGCCTGAGAAGTCTCCATACATCTACTTTCCCTGTGTGCCAGCCATACTAGGCGCTGGCCGTCTTTACTGGCTGGTTATTTTAATTTTGATACGATTTACATCTTGTTGTGGAAAGCTGTTCAGGACTGTGTATGTGTTATTCAAGACTTAACTTCATGCAGACGTGTAATTATATTTGCTGTCTTGGTTTCTTTTGTTTTCCTAACAGTTCTCGGAGCTTTTCTTTCAGCTAGGTGGGATCTTCCCTTTGAAGTCTCTTTGTGCCATGATGAGAAATAGTTGTACGTAACTCTGTCACTGTGGTGGTACAAGTGTGACCCTGCTCGTGCGTTGCCCTCGGCTGCCCTGTCACACTGGTGGTTCGCAGGGCTCAAGTACTAAACCTCCTTGTTCAATTGCCTCTTTTTCTAGAGTGATCCCTTGCTATGTTAAATAAAAGCATACCAAAGATCTGATTTTGATGCTAGCCTTGCTTTGAGCAGGGTGTTCACCTTGATGGCCTCTGTAGGTTCCTCTCACCCTAAATTGTTCTATGTTTCTCAGTGTAAACTTAATTAAGTTGAATAACATTGTGATGCCAGCACAGGTATTTACTTTCTCTGACTAAGGCCAACAAGTATTTTTGGGTGGGATTATGTTTTATTGCTCTAGCCAGATGCAGAATTGACTTTCTCTGTATAAAATCAATATGAAATGTTGCTTTTTCAGAACTCTTGAATGAAGAAAATAAAACATTGCAGATATTTTTTAATAGTATATCTACATTTCCTGAAAGACTTAAGACCTGCCACTGCTAGAGTCCTAAATCAGACTGAAGAGAAGTCACAGTATGTGTCTGTCTGCCAAATGAGTTAAATCTTTCCACTTTTGGGGTGATGTATACTGGAGAGAATACAATCTGAGGTAATCTAGAATATTAAGTTAACTTTTCTTAAAGGAATATATATTGCCTGTAATGTGCTCAAGATATTAGGCAAGATTGCTTTCAGTGGAATAAATTAGAATCTGATGTTTTGAATTATTAAAAAAAAAAGAACCATTTTCCTTTAATTTCAGCAATTTGGACAGTGCTGACTTGTGATGTTACAGGAGAGAGAGGGTTGCAGCTGGAGGTGTCCGCTGAACTCTAGAGAAGGAAGCAGGGATCTGTCTGCTTGCGTGCCTTCGTGCCCAAGAGCTCTGTGATTGTAAACTTTGAGTTTAAATTTGACATTATTCTTCAAGAAACTCATAATGAATTTTACCACCTTTATTGCTTCAACCAGACAAAGTATTATTTTAAATTATTTAAATGGCTTAAGCTTATGCTATTTTCTTAACAGCACCTAAATTACCATGAACATACTTTTTGACAGTAGAGGAATATGTAAATGGTTTTAGAATTAAGCAGTACTAGGTAATCTCATTTTTTATTTTTTTTTCATGCTTCTGCAGCAGCTGAGACTCAGTTGCTGTGAATAGATTTTTGTGGATTGGAGTTATTAATGATTTTTATTTTAGTTTTAAATTAAGAACGCAGTTTTGCCCGAGTTCCTGGAAATTTGCCTGGCTTACCATTTAAAGAAGACTCTTAAGTCATCAGTTTCTACCTCTTGGATAAAATTACTAAGTGGTCAGTCTTAGTCAAATGTTTTTGACTGTATATGTAGCTTGATCTTTTTTAAGCTGGCATGGAAATAGTGTCTCCCCCTTCACTTACCTCTGGCTAGTGAGTATTGTCGTCTTCCCTTGCTTGTACAAGCTGAATTTTTCACAACTTCCCTGCCTTCCTGGATTAGCTTTCAGCCAGGCTGGCTCTCCAGAAACTGAGACTAAGCTCATGGTTGCAAGAGGGTGAATGGAAGCAGGAGGAGGGTGAGGATGCAGCTTACAGCGGAGTCAGCTGCAGCACATTTACAGCAGTCATTGAAGTTGTTCCTGATAGAAATTATTGTCTTCCCATTTTCACTCTTTAGTTCAATTGTGGATTTATTGGCAACATAGCAGTTGACCTTAATTCCACATAGTTTTTTTCCAAGCTGCATTGTTTCTTCGTATTTCAGGAAAAATACAAAAGCAGAACAATAAACAAACTTCTCAGAATGCTTCAAGTCACTTGCACTCAATGCATCTTTGGGACTAGGTGGAGAAAAGTCTTCATCTTTGCTGCGTGAAGAAATGAAACCGCTAGTTTCATGAAGTTTTCACTCTCTAATAAAGGAGAATCACATCACTTAACTCTGATCTTGGATCTTTAGTTATGGAAGGATTTGTTTCAAGGTTGCTTTGCATGTAATCTCTCTTGTCCTGAAGTCATCCTGTGGGTGCAGTTTCCTACTGTGCTTCAGCAGAGATAATTTTAGGCTGCTGCCAAAAAGGGCCAGAGCTTTGCGATGCCTCTTCCTGGCTTGCTGTGGCTGTAGTGGTTGTCTGTTGTGTGAGCTGATAAGCTGGCTGGTGTGGAAGAAACTCTTGTGCCAGGTTTGCCACCATGTCAACAACCTGAATGGTCTTACTCTGACTGCACAGTCACTAGCTCCTGTGCAGGAGAGTGGATGGGACTGTATTTCAGGAGCCAGGGAAGGGAGAGTGATTGATTCTCCTTTTCTGTTTTAGCCTGCAGTTACTTTGTACTAAATCCAAGCTGCAATTTCCTAAGTTTCTTCTGAGTGTCTATATTAACTACTCTCCCTAAGTGTTCATGATTCAGCAAACTGATTATTTCACAGCTTTCTTGTTCCTGATCTTTAAAGTGCTTTTTTTAAACTCCTTGTCATCTTCCCCCATACATTTTAAGCCAGCCAAGTGTCCTTTTAAAACTGTGCCTCTAATTTGTGTTCTTTTTTTTTTTTTTAATTGGCATAATAATACCTTTAAAGAGAAAATAGTTCCTAACCAGCTAGAATTTGTTACAGAGGTGCTTTTTTGTATTTCTGTGGATTTTGGGTTTTGTTGTCCTCAGTAATGTATATGTTTTGAGAAGCCGCCCAAGTACAGTATATAAAAATATGCCTCCATTCTTCTATATTCTGATTTTCCGCAGTTGGGCTGAACTTCATTGTTCCCATCACTTAAATGCTTTAATGGATATTTAGTTCTGTCGTAAATCAAAAAATACAAGATGAACTAGAATAAGCCTGCCTAAAATGTAAGGTAAATTATACTGCTATTTGCACTTATTTTAACATCTGAATGTTTGTACTGGGGAAGTTATTAACTACTAGAACAAATTGCCAAGGGAAGTGCGAGATCCATCATTTCTTGATATGGTCAGTCCCCTGGATGATGCCCATAGCAGCGCGTTCTTTAATCCTCCCTTTTGGCAGATTTTGTGATCATGTGTCCATGGGATGATCTAGTTCAAGACACTGGCCAGAGTTGAATACAACTGGAAGAGAACCAGCTGGCTGATTTGGCAGCAAACTAAACCGGCACACCCTGGAGCAGCACAACTGCGAGACCAGCACAAGGGAAGAGGCAGCGGTATGGGAATGAGTAGGGAGAGAACATGCAGGGTCACTCCTTCATCCTCAGGTTGTTGGATTAGGTGTAAGAAACTGTACTCTCTGTAAATGACTAAAGCAACTCTTCCTGAAAAGCAGAGCCCATCTGTTTGGTTTCCTAAGTGGTTAAGTGAAGAACATTCTTTTGTTCAGTGTTTTTAGTACAAGACTTCATAAAGTTAGCTAGATTTGCAGGTTGCCTGGGAGTGTTGGCGGTTTCAGATGACTGAGGAGCTGGCCATGGGCTGTCCTCAGTGTCCCAAACAACACTTCTTTTTCTGTTCATGTGAGTTAGTGTTGTTCTGAAGCCAGGTAAAATGAGATGTTCTTCTGAAATTGGGGCAGTGGAAGTGCTGAGGGCAGTAAGTCTCTTGTAGACATGAGGACAAAAGCGAATGTGTTAATCCCATGCTACCATGGATATGGCAGATAAGGAGATGGCAGATCTTTCAGAAAAGCACAAACAGCGGAATGTAGTCCTTCTATTAAGCATGAACGATTATAAACTGTGCTGGTTTGCTCTTGAAAAATCAAATATGGTGCTTTGTTTGCCTAACTCAAACTACGTGTGGTACTGAAAATATGCCTCATCCTTCAGCACAGGAAAGGAGAGTTTGTCTGTGAAATGGAAGACCATAGTTAAAAACATTACGTTAACGTTTTCATGTTATGGGAAGCCTAAGTATAACAGGATCTGCTTTTACTGCGTACCAGTATCTTTTTAAGGATGTGGCGCAGGGAAGCGGGGAAACTGGAAACTGTCTCAGATGGAGCCCTTTGCAGCTTGAGGAGAGCTTGAAGGCATTTCTTGTAGCTGTATGTGAATTAAGTGGTGGTGTTCTCAAGTAAAAGCACAATTCAGACTGCAGAAAATTGTTTCCTCTAATTCTCACGTGTTCATCATCTTACTAGATGCTTATTTTATGGGAATTTTTATGTTACTCTTTGAATCTTAATGCTGCATCCTTACTGAGGGAGAATCATAAAATACGTATATGGATTGTAATGTAAATGGCTTCTAATGTGTAGGTAGTACCTGCCCTGTTAGATAACTAGTAACAGGAAGCCTCTGGCTTGATGAATAGCAGATGAAATAAAGCTGTTTATGAAACATGAGATGTGCTGTCAGTAGACTAAGACACAACCTGCCATCTCCATGCAGCAAGAAGTCCATGCTGATTTCCTATCAAGACAGAGTTGCTGGATCTTGCTGTATGCTGCTGTATCGTGCTTTTGCAGTTCTGAGCAGCAATTAAAGTGGTAAAGCCTGACCTGTGTTTTTTTAAAAAGCTGAGGTTATATTGCTGATTTTTCCCTCCTCTTGATTTTTCTTTTTTCTTTTTTTTGTGTGTGTGTCTAATTGGGTCACCAGGGTTGTGCCCGGTAACTGTGAAATATGCGGGGACAGTCAAAAGGATTTCCTTTGTGTTTCTGAAATCCAAGCTGCTACGTCAAGCGAATGTGTTGAGAATGGTGGAGGTGAGGGTTGGCGTTCTATGAACTTGCGTTTGGGTGTGCTGTCTCCTGACTGCAGTGACTGATATCCCTTGCCCCAGACAGCTTTTCATAACCTCCTGTAATGCCTCTGCTCCCTCCCCAAATTCTTCAAATACCGATCGTTCTGTGTTACTATCAATTAGCTGTGCAAGACACAGCACATGCTGTAGCTGCTTCAAAGCTGCATATTTGGTGATTAGCCAACCATCAGGTTAAAAGAGGAGTGTTGGGGCAGTCCTGAAGTCTTTTTCTCAGGGAGGACTGTGGTTTGGGTGCTCCAGTGCTGACTCTGGAAAAAAAACCCAACCAAACAAAAAATTAGTACAGCTCTTAGTTTTGAGAGCTCTTCTTCAGGCATGTTTCAACCAAATGGGTGTACAGGAGGATTATACAGGAGGATAGGCTGATTATGCGAGCCTGGTTTTTTCAAGTGCTAAAGATGATGTTCAGGTACCTGAAAACATGCACAGTGAATGGGGGGGGTGGGGTGGATGATGTGCTGCAGTACTGGGGGAATGGGCCAACAGGAACCTTCTGCAGTTCCACAAAGACAGATGCATAATGCAGTATCTAGGAGGGAACAACCTCGCTGTCTACGAGGTGGCACAAGCAGGATAGTAGCTACCAGGTCATGGGGAGCGGTTGTTCCCCACTACCTGGCACTAAAGAGGCAATCTCTAAAATACCGTGTCCAGTTTTGCTTCTCTGTCCCCTTAAATGCAAGGGGGATGCCAAGAAACTGGAAAGTTGAGTGTGGTTAGGAGGCTAGTGCGTATAGTGTGTAAGAAGTTGGTCTAGCCTGGGGAGGAGAAAGCTATGCTCTTCTTGAAGGCACAGTGAAAAAAACCAAATATCAGTGGCTGCAAGTTAGGACAATGGTAATTCCTATTGAATATAATGGGGAAAAAATACTATGAGAATTGAGCACCAGAAAAGGTGCCCAGTGTGGCTGTTTTTTCTCCATCCTTTGAAGACTTTCAGAACTTAGCTGGACAATGCCTTGGGTGACTTGACTTTGAGGTTAGCCTTGCTCTGACCCCTTTGGAGTAAGCCACCTCCAGAGGTCCTTTCAAACCTTGTTTTTTGGTGATTGGAAGTATTGCAAGCTGTGCAGGTTTAAATCACGGTCTTAATAAGATATGCTTAAGTCCTTCTAAGTTACAAATGGATGTTTAAAGGACTCAGTCTCCTAACTTTTAGAACATAATTGAGCTAATGAAGCAATTTTATCCTTTAAAACTATCTGAGACTGTAGGGGTGCACTTGAGCATTTGCGGTTATGACTGGCTTTTGTAAAAATCCATTGCATAAGGATTTCTCTCTGTGCTTTTCAGTCAACAGTTCAGTTTTTGTATGGACTAAAATGTCCACACTAAAAAGTGAATTAACTTTATTAATGCCATAATTAGTATGGACCATCCTGACAGCATGAAGTCAGGTAGGAACACTTGTCCCTGTTTTAATGCTAAGCATATTTTGTGGTTTTTCCAAGATCCCAATCTGGGACCAGACTATTGCATCATGCCTGTTTTTAAAAATGAAGGGAACACTTTGTGCATGCTCCGAATGATGCTTTTACGTTTCCATAAATTTGTTTCAAAGCCAGATTCTTGCCATGTTTGCAGAAATACTAATTGTCATTCTGAATTAGGTATGTGCCAAATTGTAGGCCATCTATCAAAGCATTTTTGTATTTTTTTTTGAGTGTGAAAGGAGTTTTCTTTTGGTTTAAACTCAAAAGGCTTTCAGAGACTTTCTTGTTTTTGTAACTCATGAATTTGTAACCTGGAGTTATGATCATGCTGTCTTTTTTGGCTAGAAGAGTCCTGAAAACAATCTGCAGGAGGAGCTGAAGCTTTTGTAGTAACGTGGGGTCCTGGTATTGGAAGAAAGAAACTTTATAAAATTCAAATACAGTTTTTTTTTAAGAGAAGGGGGATGACTTTATAAAAAGAATTCTAAGATAAGCAACAGCATCTTCAAATGCAAGAAGCTTCAAATGCATTTTTGTGAGTTAATTATCTAGTGGAAGTTTTAAGGGAAAAACCTATAAATATGGTGTTGACCCTCTGGTACTTCTACCGTTTATTTGGTGCTTTGGATTTGAACTAAATCTAAATGAGGTATGATCCTTTTGTTCTTCGGAGCTTTTTGGCATGGCTTTATTATAGCAGCTTTTGTAATTTGTTGTTTTGCAACTCACCTTGAATGCTTTGCCAAATAGATGTTATAAAATTAACTTAAGGGAAGGAACAGAGGAAGAGGTGTAAATCTATATATGGAACAGTGTCTGAGTCATGACTTAAGAAAATGTGGTGTGCTTTTTTTAAAGTACATTCCCCTGTGCCCTCTAAGATCCCTGGCTTTCTCTGCATATTAAATTATTAGCAGTTTTTCACCTTTGCTTGTGACGACATTTGCTACCTTTCCTGCAAGTGTCACCTCTCATTTCCAGGCTGGTTTCTTGCAGTGAGCTTTGCTCAAACTGAAGGAAACAACAAGTAGCACAAAACATCAATTTCTGCTCAACATAGCTTCCCAGGTGAAACATTTTCACCTCTTCTGTCCTTACAAGGTAGTATCAAATACCTGTAGGTGGTAGAGATTTTACTCCAATACTTCCTGTTTTGTGTCTTCTCTTGCTATGAAGGGAGGAGCCTGGTAATTCCTGCTTATAGAAGCAAGGGGATAAAAGCAAATCCACAGTTTTAGAGTTTATTAAGTTTGTGACTGAATTCAAACAAGTATTTCTGATAATATTGGAAAAGACCTGATCAGATGCTTCTTCTAGAGTCGGTTTAATGTATGTGCAGTGAGGAACGTATCACTAAAATGCTTTTTTTTGCAGCTGGCTGGTAATGATGACTTATCACCTACAGGATACAGTTGTAGAATTATGAGGGTATGTGTGGGAATGATTTGCTTTAGGGAAGTGAAAATTGACAAACTTTTTTTTTTATTTTTAAGTGTGTTCTGTCATACACAGTAGTAAGCACTAGAACGCCCTCCAGAAAATGACGGGAGCCTGCAGGAGGAAAATGAGGCATGCGTGTTTTGCATCTTTAATGCTTCAGGCCAGGCTGCTGGGCTGGATTTCTGTTATACTGTTTAATTTCCTTCACAAAGTGTCTTGCTAATTGTACTGGAGCCAACTCGAGAAGCTGGTGTTTGAGATGGTAACTGTTAGAATGCAATGAGTTTCTCATTACTTGAAATAGTTTGGGAGGAAAAGCGTACATTTTTTTTTTTTACAGTTTTCAGTTGTTTGTAATTATTTCAGCCATTGCGCTGTAAAATTAGACATAATCTTTTATTAAAAATGTGAGGTGAGTCACTTCTTGGAGAATGAACCATTGATTTGCCCAATCTAAAAATGCCAGGCAGATCCAGGGCGGCTTCCAGATACACCAGTTCTGTGCTGACAGAACCAAGGCTCCTGGCTTTCCACTCTCTCATGGGTAGACTGCTATTTTTGGTTTTATTTTCCTTTTTTTAGGCAAGCTATTGATGGAGAGGGATTGTTGCTCTAAGCAGAAAATGTTTGTGCTAGAAAGGGGTGATGCAGCATAGAGCAAGTTACAAAGGGAGTAAGGAAAAATAGCAGACGCTGCAGGATGGAAAGGGNGGGGGAAGCGAAACTTTACTCAAATTGCCTGATCACTGACTTCAACAGCGACTGGAGCTGGCTGGGATTTGTACTGTCTGAGTTCATGATTGGGATGTCAGTGGTGTAGCAGCCAGCAGGTATTTTTGGGAGAAGTGTTCAGTGGCTGAAATTAATTTCAGTTTGGTGGACTTCTGTAGAGTTGCCTGTCAGCTGTAGATGTAAAATCGAATGTGTGAGAAACTTTAATGAGGGATCTGACAGATCTTGTGGATCTCAAGAAGTCTGTGGAAGTCACAGGATGTCTGTGAAAGAGAACATACTAAAGCCAGTTACTGATATGTTATTTTATTAACATGGTATAGCTAACACCTAGGTAAAATCTCATTAATAGATTTTTGTGTCTGAATCACAGAATGGATTGGAAGGGACCTTTAAGGATCATCCAGTCCAACTCCCCTGCCATGGGCAGGGACACCTTCCACTAGACCAGGTTGCTCAAAGCCCCATCCAACCTGACCTTGAACACTTCCAGGGATGGGGCCTCACAACTTCTCTGGGCAACCTGTGCCAGTGTCTCACCACCTGCATCATAAAGAATTTCTTCCTTATGTCCACTCTAAATCTACCATCTTTCAGTTTAAAACTGCTGCCCCTTGTCCTGCCACTACAGACCTTGGTAAAAAGTCTCTCTCCATCTCTCTTATAAACCCCCTTTATATAGTGAAAGAATACAGTAAGGTCTCCACTATCATTAAAAAGTATAAAATGTGGTGGGACCCCGTATTTCAGAAAAATAACAACTACCTTTTTATTCCAGCTTGTTCCTTCCTGTTGTCCAATGGCAATATTTTTTCCCTTGAAGCTCATAGTATTTAATCAAAACGGGAAGCTGACAGTAGCTGAGCTGCTGATGCTGAAGTCTGGGCAAGCAAAGGCCCAAATGAGGTACTGGATATTGTGAGACTTAAACAATATGTTTGAAAATTGTTTTGGTGCCTTTTTTGGGTTGGTGTTCTCTTTGGTTTTGTGGTTGGTTGGTTGTGTTTTTGTGTGTGTCTGTCGTCCGCCCCCCCAGTGTGTATTTATTCTGACTTCTCCCCCCCCCATAAAGCTATCTTTATAACAGTTTAAGATACCCTTGCTGTAAGCACTGGAGAGTACTCACTAAGTTTCTAACTGTTCTTGTAAACCATGACATATATCCAGCACATTTTTGGTGGTGACTTGTGATAGAAAAGATACACTGTATTCCAGAAGAATGATATATGTTCTTGATAACCAGTGCTATGGTCTTTGATTGGAAAGACTTTGATTTTTTAAATTCCCTTCTAAAAAGAATTTATTTATTTATTTATTTATTTTTTAAATCTGATAGAGGAGGGGGGTCTGGGGCTGGAAGAGTGAGCTGACCTGGCACAACGCTGCAGGAATGTGAGCTCAGGCAGGGATCGTGCTCTCTCTGATCAGCTCTTATGCCGGAGAAGTGGAAAGAGGGCTTGTTGGGGAGTTTGGCCTGACTCTGCAGTGTGGTGGCTGCTTGCCATGGCTCATCTAATGCTGCATCAAACCTAATGAGCCTTCTGAGACGTGGGATGTGTTGGAGCGAGTGAAGGCTGTTGCTTCAAATGGAGCAAATCCTGTTGGGTTCCAAACGGAGTCCCTGCTGGCTGGCAGCACGGTATTCGTGGCGCTCCCGGAGTTTGGGTGGCCACAGTTGAGCTGGTTTTACGTAGAATCAGCTTGTGTCCAACAGTGTGTATTTGTTCGTATTGAAGTTGTCTTTAGTGCTTGAAAGTAATGTTTGTTTTCCCTGCTAATAAATTCTACAGATTTAGGTTCTCTGTCTCTGAAATAATCTACTACTGGAATAATCAGCTTATAGCAAATTGGGAGTTAATTGTCTATGCTTACAAGAAAATGTACATAGAATGACATTAAAATCTTTCAATTCTATTGGCATTATGTTGTTTTATAATAAAACTACCGAAAGAATCCTGATGGCTCAGGGCACTTTGCTTAAAACAAAACCTTAAGTCAATACTTGAAAATATGAGGTCAGCATTATCTTAAACTGCAGAGTACCTCCTCTGTCCTATCCCTTCCTTGTGGCAGCAGAAGTTTGCTTGGCTGGCATATAGGGGATCAAAGCTTCAGGAGCAGGGAGCAACGTGACTGCTTTGGTACAGAGATGTTTATCAGGACTGGAGCTGGCACGACTGGTATGGCTCACGTGGGAGTAGGCACAGGTAGAAATGGCTCTGCTATGTGTCACTGCTATTTCCGAGGCCATACAGGAGGCACCTGACCTTCTTTTGAGCTACTGTGAAGGCAGAACATCTTACTTGTGACGCTTAACACTTTTTCAGTAGTCCTCGTGATGCAACTGTTTTGCAAGTCCTCCATGTACAGTGTGAATGTGATGGCTCCGCATGGCACAGCACACGGTTAAGTGTCTGGTGTTCTCTATCGTGTGACTTAAAACTATTGACTTATTGAAGGCTGTGGTGAATGGTCCTGTAAAATATGTGTAGACTGCATGGTCTCCATCAGTTAAACATACTCTTTCCTTGTTCAATGTCTTAATAGCTTGGAACTGCATCCCTACCATCAGAGTTGACAGGAATCCAGTGGCTTTGCATCATTCATGCGTTATGTTAGGATGTGGTTTTGTGGTACATTTCAGCTATGTGCAAAGCAGCAAGTGGTGAGGGACAAGATGAGTGGATCTGTAGAGGGGAAACTGCTGGTGTTAGGGACCCAACATTCATATTGCATGTTCGGGACGTTCTTATATCATCGTAGGTCTAGTCTTGTCCCATGGACTTAATGCCTGTTAAAGATTGGCATGCATTAAGAGTCCTCCTGAGCTGCATGTCTTTGGTTTAGTTTCAGTGAAAAGAAATACAGATTACTTGTGGTGAAACTGCTTTACACTGTGAACTGAAGCACAATAAATGAGGCTGATTTGGAGCTTCACTGAGAAGTGTGCTCCTAGTCTGGACTGTAACAATGATGTAGATGTTGATCTAAGTTGGGTTTGATGCAGTCCTGCGTCTCTGACCCTGCAGTAAGCCATCTTAGGGCCATAAACTTGCAGAAAGTTAAGTTGGCACTAAATAGTTTTCTCTGGGGCTGTTTTCGTTATCTGATTCACCAGTAGTATAAATAAATACTAATTTAAGTGCAGAGCAGGGGGAAGGGACTGTGTGAATGCATACAGAAGAGAGGACGGGATCACAGCATCCTTGGGTTAAGATGTCTTGGAAGTTAAAACTTTGCAGATTTCCCACTTTCCATTGGTGATGTAGCTATCTTGGGCACCGTGAGAAGTAAAGAAGGAAATAGTGTATGTTTCTATCTGTTCAAGGTTCAGTCCCTAGTGTGCTTCTCCTAATGGCTATTGGGGCCTGAAAGGAAGGAAGGTACCTTCTTGCACAAGACCAGTGGTCAGAGTGGTTTCCCCAACAGTAGGAAGTCTGAGGTGCTTCCCTGCTTGGTGTGAGGAAGACCAAACCCACATCTGTACTCCAGAAGAATACTTTGATCTTTGTGGAACTGGTTATTATGGCCATTGCGGGTCGTTGTGTAAACAGGAGAGTGAATCATGGGAGCAGATGCAGGGTGCAGAAGGAGGAGCCCAGCTGCAGAGCCAAGGAGGCTCTCGGCCAGGAGAGATTTGTCTTTGGCTGCCAAACCCTCGTGCTCACCTTATGTGTGCGTCTTATCAGGAGAGCTTCGTAGGACAAAAGTCAAGCAGTTTTGGAAGCAGGGGCTAGGATTTTAAGGGCAATGAGGTGTCTACCAGGTCTCTTTATTTGAGCATATGGGTTGTCATCAGTGACTCAGGTTGGGGTAACAGGGAATTATGTGGTGTTGAAGTGGAAAAAAACCCATTCTTATAACCACTAGTTATGTTTAAGACTTAAGGAGGTGTTTTCATTATTCAGCATCTAAACACCTGAACGACTTTTTCCAGTGTTAAGATCTGTCTTCAGTGACCAAACATATACTATGTTATTATTAAAACAGCTGGAACTCTTATATCTCACAAATGGTAGGAATGTTTCTGGGGGAAGGCAGTTGGAAGGAGCCTTCTCCTTCAGTCCAACATCTGATTTGGAGATAGTTGTGAAGAAAAGTATGATAGTTAGAGGGATAAGATTGTGTCTTCTGTTGTCTTTTCTCTTCAGTGTAAGCTTGCTGTCTGCTATGAAACTAAACGCTTTTGTAACTCTGTATGTATTCACACATAATGACAAAAATGTTAGCTTGGTTTTATAGGAGACTAAACTTTGGTTTTTTTGCAATAGATATACAAGTGGAAGTAGCAGTACTAATAAAATTTGTATTGGGCATCTAGCAACTGTCTGTTATGATAAATTGGAAAAGCAAAAGCAAAGTTTCTAGCGTAACTGCAGTTCTTCTGGCAAGATGCTTCTGGAGGCTGCACATCTTTCCAGGGTTCATATTCCAAGAAATGACTTTTAATCTGAATTGACCTAAAACCTGCCTGAAGTGACCTTTATGGAGCATGGCGCGCTACTCAAGCTCCTCCTGCTGCTTGATGTTGGACTCTGTCCCTCCTTGTCTGCTGCAAGGTTCAGCAAGGCTTCCTGACTAGCTTGAGAGTTAATGCAAGGATTTTGGTTATCCCACAAATGATTTTTCTTTTTTTTTTTTTTTTTTTCTTTTCTTAAAATGAATCCTGGCTTCCTAAGTAAATGAGTTTTAACTGATGATGTACCTCTGTATATGTTACCACANTTTTTTTTTTTTTCATTTTATAAGTTATTAAATGTGTTTTTCATGGGATTTATTCTATATCTGGTTTGTGTCTTTTTCTGGCTACTACAGAAAGGTCACTGGATTCTGACAGTATTGTAATATTCTAAACACAGTACCAAGAATGTGAAATTGTGCTCTTTGCTGGGCGAGTGTCTGATGCTTGGTTATTTCTGTTGAAGACACAGACACACTAGAATTCCAGTGTATTTTCCACTCTTTTCCTCAATTTATTTGTTTTTTTGTAGGGCTCCCAGGGGGCCTTAGTTACCTATAACAACCAACTTCAGAAAGAGTCTGAGTAGCTGAAGACTTCCTTTGTTTAAAATCAGTGAAGATGGGTGTTATGCGGCCGTGCTTATTGGGAGGCTTGCCTTTTGCTTTGGCACTGGGATGTGGTTGGCAGAAGAGCCGGTTGTGTAAGTTTTGGAGAAGTGGAGAGTCTACCTGTGCCAGCAGTGACTGAATACCTTGTGCAGGTGGCGTTGCTGTCTTGGCTAACAGGGTGAGCTATTTTGTCAAAGAAGCGGTGCTGTTAGATAGGACATTTTTCCTCTTTGCCATGAGGAACAACGTGGTCTGTAGTTGTTGAGGGGGCTGACTGGCTTTGGCATGTTTGGTCTGTTTTATTGTTTCATTAGTCAAAGTTGTCATCTTATTTGAAACCAACAGCTGAGCAGCCACTCCCATAAAGCCTGCTATAACCCCCTTTTCCCCGAAGATGTCCCGTCAATATATTTTTACTTAGGACTGTTGATTTAATGAATCCCCTGCCCCTGAAAATGGGTCAAAACCTTCCAAAAGCACCGTCTGGGAAGTTGTCTAGTTATGTTGGAAAGCTGTCATGGCTGGATGACAGAAAGCTGCTGCCGAAGGTGTATCTTTGGTTCAAATCAGTCATAGAATCGCTGAGGCTGGAAGGTGTCTTTGGAGATCATCTAGTTCATCTCTCCTGCTCAGAGCGTGGTCAGCTGCAGCGGGTTGCTCAGGACCATGTCCAGTTGGGTTTTGAGCATCCCTAATGAGACTACACAGCTCCTCAGAACAAACTGTTCCAGTTTTTGATCATCTTCGTGACTCTTTGTTGACTCACTCCAGTATATTCATGTCTGTCTTGTACTGAGGAGCCCAGAACAAGACTTGGCACTCCAGGTGGGTCTCACCAGTTCTGAGCAGAGGGGGAGGATCTGAACCTGCTGGCAATAGTTGTCCTAATGCAAGCAGCCCAACATGCTGTTGGCCTTCTTTTGCCGTAAGGGCGCATTGCTGTCTCATGTCAACTTGGTGTCCACCAGGTCCTCCTCTGCCAAGCTGCTTTCCAGCCAAGCAGTCCACAGCCTGTACTGGTGCATGGGGTTGTTCCTTCCCAGGGCCAGGACCCGGCATTTCCGTCTGAACTCCATGAGGTTCCTGTTGAGGTCCCTCTGAATAGCAGCACAGGGTTTGGTCTGTCAGCAGATCCTCACGGTTTTGTATCATCTACAGTCTTGCTGAGGGTGCATTCAGTCCCATTGTCTGGATCATTAATGAAGATGTTGAACAACTTGTCACTGACTTCTGTGGCACACCTCTGGTGACTCTCCTCCAGCTGGACTTCGTGCCTGGCATTTTGGACAGTTTTCAGTCCATTTCACTGTACACTCATCTGGCCTGTACTCCATCAGTTTGTGTGTGAGGATGTTATGGGAGGCAATATCCAGAGCCTTGCTGAAGTGGAGATGAACAACATCCACTGCTTTCCCATTGTCCACTGAACCTAGTCATTTCCTCATGGAAGGCTGTCAGGTTGGTTAGGCATGATTTCATCTTCATACATCTTTGCTAATTCCCACTATCACCACCCTGGTGCTCTTGAGTAGCACAGGCTAAGCTGCCTCTGATGCTTCATTGAACAGAGCTTCCAGCCCCTTGACTGCTGTCGGGGCACTGAACCTAGTCCCGTGTTTCTAAATTTGTTCTGTCAGTTCTTAGAGTCTGTTGTAGCTTATTTTCTATAATACCCTCATCAACCTGCCTCTGATTTGGCCTGTCATTTTTTTTTTTCCTTCCCTCTTTCCTTGGTTGAAAGGATGTGCCAGTGATGTCTTCTATTTATCTTTTTTGTTGCCAAAACAAGGTTGCTGCTATTTGTTAGAGATCTAGAATAAACACATCATCTTTGCACACTGTATAGGAGGTGATTTGTGATTGCCCATGCTGCCTCAGAAAACTAGGAGAATGCTGTCTCCCTCAGGTGAGCTTTGGTCCTGCTGGATGTGCAAGAAAAGCATGGTTAACCTCACAGTGTTCATGCTCAAGCTTGAGAAGACTATTTTTCATCCAAGAATTGGTCATTATGGACTCTTAAGCTACAGATAACTGATTTGAGTTGGGTTTGAAATTGAGAAAGCTGTGTAAAAAGCAGAGGGGAGGTAAGATAGGGTTTTTTTGGTAGTTTGTGTTGCTGAGGTGTTCTGCTGCACCTTCTACCAGTTGTTTTTCTTAAATTTTGACTGGCTTATATTATTGCAGTCCAACTTACTGCTGACTCGTTTTTAGTATTACATCTGTTCCGAGTAAAGCTTTTGAGTGAGAACTTGAAGCATTCAGAAGTATAATTCAGAAGCATTTAGAACTAATTGAAGCATTCGGAAGTATAATCCGTGGACTGATGTGTCTCCTAATTATTGTTATCATGGGGAACTGTGATTCCTTAAAAACATTCTCTGTCACTACAGAACACTGTTTTTGCTTGGATAAGTGTTATACTTGAAGACCTTTCAGAGGCTTATTTAATTGGGACTGTTTTGGCAGTAGGGTGGTTTCTTGCCCATCACACTGCAGTCCTGATCACCTAGATGGTTCGTCTACTGCTAATTGCTGATGTTGAAAAGCAAAGCCAGCAAGTGTTCGTGTTGAGGACCAAGTAGAGAGATGTGTAGCTGCTTCCTATTTCTGTGTCATCACATGAAAAAATGTACGGGTTGAAACTATCTTGACATTCCCCATGACCTCTCTCACTTTCCAGGTGAGAGAACAGAGTTTAGATCCGGTTTGTGTACGTATCCATGAGAACAAGGGTGGTATTGAGGATCGCTGACAAATACAAGAGGATATTCAGCACCTAAATCTCAAAACTAAAAAGCTGGTATTCATTTGCTGCTATTTATCTTTGGAACACAGGCTCATGGATGATGACTGGGAAGTTCTCGAGATCCTCCTTCAGTTGTTGGCATGACTGAGTCCATGCTTTACAGTCTGGAAAGGTGACCAAAATGAACATGTTGTGCGTTTCAAGCACAAACATAGAAATGTTCCTCCAAGGAAACAAAGAAGCTTTCAAAATAATTAGTTCATGTTGACACAGTGTGGCTATGATTACCTACTACTTGTGTGGAAAAAGGACGAGATGTTTGGCCATTCGAGTCATAGTCTGCAATGCTGTAAGCATTTACTCTGACTGACGCTGTGTTCTGATCCATTTTCCATGTTTAACTTCGTAGTGTGTATATTGAAGTACAATACCTGCTACTGTGCTTCATCATGAGAGAAATATGTAACATGGGTATTTCTGAAAATTTCATGCATTTGTAGGTTTCCAAAATGGTTGGGTTGAGTTGGTTGGGAGATGACATTATTTCCAGACCGTAGGTGATGAATGGCCGTTGTCTTTGTGATCTGTGGCCGCCAGAATTCCCTATCAGTATTTCATGTCAGCCACTCAAAAAACAATTCAGTGCAGAAGCAAGACAAAACTACTATGCTTGCTGCAGGCAGTAATGGGGAAATACGATGCTTTGAAGCAAGCTTAGAGAATATGTTTGGCAAAAACGAATGTATACAACACAAAAAGTGTACATTAGGAGCTCCAGAGTGTGTATGATGAGCAGGTAAGTCTGGTGATCACTTCTGTTCATAATGAAGGAAACAAATTTTCTTTCTTAAAGGGAAAAAAAAGCAAAACTAAGTCTTCATGTTTATATTCAACTGGCTCCTTTGTTAATGGCTGTATTCAGAAAATAGTTTGCCAGAGAGATCATTCTAGGTTCTCTTGTATTTGTGGCACCACCAGGTAGTTCTGTTTTTACCAAGGGTTTTCCAACTTAGGAAGCAGAGGGATAAAGGCTACATTGCAACATGCGTGCAGCAGCGCTTTTGATCAAACCTGTCCACAGATCAGAATTACACATTGATTTAATGGAGCTGTAAGTTTGATATCAGGAAGAAATACTTTGTCCCATTTGATCCCTTAATTTGTGAATTAATTGTTGGATATTATCATGTACTGGTAGAATTAATAGTAACCTGGGAAAAAACTTTTACAGCTGTTCAGGATTTCTATCTTTTATCCCTGTGGAGATCTTGTCTGTGTGTGTTTGTCGTGATCTGCAGAGGTGAGGGAGGTTTTGGTGAGAACAGCGTTACATTTGGTAGTTCCTGGGTGTACTGACTGGATTTGAGTGAGAGGGAAGATTATTTGATTGCTGCAGGCTTGTGGAAGTTTCTGGCATAAACAGAATTTCTTGATGAACAAATGAGTTATTGCCAGACAAGCCTTAAGCTGTCAGTAAGCAGCTCTTGTGGCTCTTGTGCAATGTATGGACAAGTATGTAAACACATTGCTATGCTCCTCTGAGTAAACTTAATTATACCAAAATTAATGCTTGCTCGCTTATTCTTCTTCATACAAAATCAGATGAATCTGAAGGAGGGTGCCTTTTACATGTTTGTGCAAATTAAGTTGTATGATACTGTCAATTGTACACCATCTGGCTGTGTTATGTTTCTTGGATCAAACCTGCAAAAATATTGTGTGTGCGGCAATCAGTTTTTTGCAGATATAATAGCAGATGCAAGTATGAGAATTAACAAAGTATTGCATGTATGTACCACACATGCACAATTTGAACCTTTCTCCCTCCTTGGCACCAAATACGCATTGAGTAACAAACGCTTGCCATGTGGGCAGTGGTTCCTAAACAGTAAATCTTGGGCTGGCACTTGATGGGGCAGGGGGAAAAAAAAAAACCCAACCATTGCCAGCAATCCCTTCTATCACATGTGCAGAAAAACCACACACGACCGCCAGAATATGACCCGGCGTCATATGCCTAAATTTGCTTTATTCTATTAGGTGACTGTCCAGGTTTTTACCACTCTCCAAAGTGGCTGGGAACACTACAATTCACAAATGAGCGTTGCTGTAAGGGAAACGCTTGTTTTTAGCATCTGTTGTTAGACCTGCCTTTTTGTACATGCATAGCTTTCAAGTTGTATTTCCATGCCTAAGTTGCATTCACTGTGGTATTTTTTTTTTAGTGGACTATATCGTGGAATATGACTATGATGCAGTGCATGATGATGAGTTAACGATCAGAGTTGGTGAAATCATCAGAAATGTGAAAAAACTGGAAGAAGAAGGATGGTTAGAAGGGGAGCTAAATGGCAGAAGGGGCATGTTCCCTGACAATTTTGTGAAGGTGAGTTTTCTTCATTGACTTGGTTTTACTATGAACAGACTAGTTGTTATTGAAATGGTTAGAATTACGCATCAGTTGTATTTGTAACAAGATGATGTTTTTTAACTGGAAGACCTTTTAGCCGTGGGTTTTTTTTTTTTTGGTATGCTTTTGAAGATGTCTTTTTGTTTGAGTAAGTTCTGCTGTCTGTTCTTACTTCAGCATTTCTCTTGGTCTGTATCCTTGCACTGTATATTCTGTCTCCTTCCTACTGCTGCAGTGCACTAACAGTCGTCTGTAGCCATGGTGACCTGCTTAAGTGAGATGAACTGATCAAAAAACCAAAAGCACAAAAAACCCCAAACCTACCTCTACAGAAAACATCAAGTCAGAGAGAGTTGAGAAAGTGCTGTTGCAGCTCAGTCAGCTCGCCTATAATGAAAAGCTACATCCTCAGGCTGTGGTTGTGTGGGTGCTTCAGCCTAGATTAAGCTGCTTTGTTTGAAGGAGCAATTCTGCCTTACCCTGGACTCCCCACTGCTGGCACTGCCTCTTTCGTGACTGTGCAAAGGGACAGGGCAGGGAACATGTCTGCCTAAAAGGTGACTATGCAATCAGGTTGGCTTTCAGCTTGTTTGGTTTTCTGACCGGGCTCCCCAATTGTCAGCAGCAAATACCTGAAACGGGAAGGGTGTGAGGTAAGTGCTCCACTGCAGTAATCCAAAGAAACGACAGCGCTGCAGCCATCATCTCTCTAAATAGGATCCTCTTCTCTGTCTTGCTCGGTACTGTGCGACTGATTTGCGGTAGTTGTCTTCTGCTGTGAGATACTGCTTCTCAAACCTTTTATTTAACCTTTTGTATTTATTCTGCGTTTGTGTCTTAATTTTAATTGAAGTTCTTGTTTGCACTTTCCACTTTTTTCCTGTTTTCTCTGCAAAATTTCTAAAGGTAATATCGAGTATGCACCTATTTATTATTTACAACGAAGAAGTCTGCAAAGCAGCTAGGTGTGCTATTTTATGTGTAACTTCTGAAATTCAGAGTTGTCTGAGCTGCAGGTATTTTTCTCATCTAAACTATGCAAGTGTTTCGGAGATGTTGTGCTGCATTTCTTTATGCTTTCTAACCTTGTTAGTAACTTCCAAGGATTCCTTAGTGTAACTACTGTAAAGTATAATCGAAGAGAATTTAGATACTCCTGTCTCTTTTGAAGTGAAATGAATTCTTTGCAAAACAGAATTATCTAATTAGAGACCATCTGTCGTTTGTTTAGTGGCCAGCCCAGCCCAAACCACGACAAGTATCTTACTGTGATATCTTCATATTGTTAAACCTAAGGGGAAATTTGTCCAGTGCTATAAATGCTTCTTTACACTTGCTTACATAGAATTTGACAATTTTTCTGTTCAACTTACTGAAGAAGCAAAATTACTCATTTTTGATTTACTGCAGAGGGATTTAAGTATCTACCTTTTAAAACTGATGGGAATAATTCAGTTGTTCTCAGAGACGATCTTTTACCAAGGAGAAGTTTGAAGTAATGCCTTTCACTTGTCTAATATTTTTAAGTTGTTTGCACTTTAGTTCAAAATCCATTTTGGGTTTTGAGTCCTGTATAAATAATAAATAGTAACTTAATTTTACCTTAAGTGGTGTTTTGATGATTACTGTGTTGGTGATGTACTTAATTAGCGCTCAAGTGCCATATAAGAAGAAGGCATCAGACACAGCTCTTCTCTGGTTCTCGTGTCATCAGGACTGTCTTTCTACTGAACGGCAAAGAGGGGTTCGATGTAGCTTGTTTCTATGTTAAAAACTAAACTTGGTGGGTGTTTTCTTGCCCTTCTGCAGCTGTGGCTTTTATAAACTTTGTTAAGTTGTCTATGTCCTGAAAACTCTTTATGCGTCTCGGCTCCAGGTATTTTTAGCTATACAGCTGTTCACTATGTGCGTGGCACAGTCGGATATGCTGAATTATAGGGGACAGTCAGTTTTCTAGAACGCGTAGGCATTTGGAGAAGTGGAAATGAAGTTGTGTGGAAGAAAATGATCTCTTTGGTTTCATGACCGCAGGGGATAACTTGCCTTCTTGGTGTCAGTTGAGCACAGTTACGAGGCTGATCTTGGGAACTTTTCCTTTTAAGACAGTATGCATAGGCTGGAAGACTGTTGTGCAGTGATGAGATGATGGGAAGGCATTAATTGTTAGGGAACTGAAAGTCATGATTTTCTTCATGGCCAATTTGATTATAGTTTCTTCTTAAAAGTTAATTTACAGATAATGATAGTTTGAGAGACTGTTTCTGAGAAAGTGTGTTTTCTGTTTTTTTTCCTGCCTCCCCCCAACTGTTCTCATTTGCTGCTGCAGTAGGTTGTTGTGAAACGCTACTATGACTGGACCGCTGCAAATACCAAGCCTCAACAGCTAAAGTGAAATGCTCCAGCTTGGCCTGGTGCAATGTTAACACCTGCAAGGTGTGGGTGAACTGCAGGAGGGAGGTGGTAACAAGCTGAAGCAGGGTTGTACTTTGGCCTTGTGAACGAGGAAGGTCCCTTGAGAAATGGATTTACTTATTTGCTGCCTCACCCAGTAGCTCACTACCACCAGGTGCTGGTGGCCTCTCTGTCCTCTGAGCTTTCTGTGGGAAGGGGTGTCTTAATGCTTTAAGCAGGAGCCTCCCTACAGCTCCTGCAAAGGGTGTGGAGGGTTGAGAGTAGAGAAGTTGTAGCAAGTTGATTGGGAGGGGTAATGATAAGAAGGGTGCTGATGAGAGACAAATATTGCTAAGTTCTCGTGGCCCACACCAAAGGGAAAGGAGGCTGAAGGTCGGAAGGATGCAGTGAGGAGGAAACAGCTGGAAGGATGCAAGACTGGGAGGGCTGGGGGGACATGGGGTAGATCTCCCAGGTCAGGTCAGTAGAAGTGTTGACCCGAGGGAACAAATCGGTGTGGACAGGACCAAGGGTTGCACCAAGTTTTACACGTTTAGATGCAAAATTCTGGGACTGTACTTGAATATTTATTCCTTCCTGAAAGGATCTTCTTATTCTCCTGTTATAAATGTAATTTCATGCATTAGATGGGCATCTGGCCTGAACTCATTATATGATAAATTTGGGGGTTTTTGGTGATATATAAGTTGGTTTGTTAAGAATTGAACTGAGGCCAGGGTGTACCCTCTCCATACAGAATTTGGATGGTGAATTATAATTTGTGCTGATCTGAAAAAGATTAGCATTTGAAACTGAAAGTGCATGTGTTATCCACTAGATTTGCCTAGCCTCTTCATATATAAAGTATTTAAAAATATAATAATTATATGACAGATTAAACTGGGTGAAGATGGACATGTTTCTTTTTCAAACGTTAGGTGTTTATTTAGAGAAGATGAATTCTTTAAAAGAAGCCTTTGATTTTCATCAGACAACTGCAGGAGAATTAGGGGGGGAGGCTGATTTTGTTTTTTGCTCATTTTGTTAATTTGTCTCTTTTTCATCCTGTCCGAGGGCAGGAAAAGAGCTCGTTGCCTTGGTGGCAGCTGTAAACCGTCCTTGGCTGCCAGGCAGCATGTGGTTACTTCTTGCCTGTTTGAAGGACAACCAAAATGTCAACAGAAGGATTGCAGCTGCATGCTCCCTGGATGTGTTGGATGCCCCAGATTTGGACTGTATCATCGCCGCTAAAGCAGATCAGTCCCCTTCTGTTCCCTCCTTCTGGGCTCCACTAATACATAGGATTGACTGACACTTTACACAACTCTTCATGCTTTGACTTTTGCATGCTTTGACAAATGCATCTTTTCTGTTTGAAGTATGACCAAGTGTTGTCAACTTCATTTTGAGTTGTTAAAGTCGTGCAGGCAATACCTTTTTGGATTATGTCTTCCTCTTTTTCTCAAGTCTTCTAAATATTGCAGAAGAGTTTTATGTAGTGGTAGCGGGTTTGTATTTCATGTAGTAGCAGCGATTGGGTCTTTGCTGCAGTTAAGACAGCGAAGGAAGCTGACATTGTGTTTTCAAATGGGTTACTTTGTTGTGCAGACAAGTAGGTGAGCTAAACACTATATGACTTCAGAATACTTGTATGCGGAAAGGAATGTATGGAAGCTTCCTGTGGATACTGATGTGATTCTGATGCTTGCTACCTCATAACATCTGCTGGTAACTTTTTGGTTGGGTTTTTTTGGCTTCTACCGAAACTTCTTGCCCATTGATGGTGAGATCCTGAAGAAGCATTGGACCTTGGTGGTGCCTGGTTCCTAGTGCCAGCTGAGACCCGGGCATTTTCTGCGCGCTCATCACTTGATGGGTTAACCAGCAGCCTGAGACTGTCTGTCCCAAAAGGTGCGGTTCTTGGTGCTGACTTCCACCTGAATTCTTTTGCATTAAAAGAAAGAGAACAGGTAGACTCAGTTAAGGGGAACCCCATAAAGCCTTCAAAACATCTTCAGATACTAGTGTAACAGTGTCATTGTGTTGGATGGAGAGCAGGAGGTATTGTAAAGGTTGGGAGGGAAGTCAGGGGGTGGGATGTCCAAAGCAGTCCTGAAACCAGAGTTCAGGGGTGGTGGTGAAGCTTGTAGTGAGTGTGTAGGTGAAAACAAGTAGGTAAAAAAAAATTACAAGCAATTACACTGCCTGCTTGTGAAGCTAATTTCCTTGAATTCACTTCTTAGTAATAGGCTTTTTTAAAGATTTTCTGCCTGTATTGCAGTGTTGGATTTTGGAGTGCATAGATTTCCAATTTTATCAACAAAACCTGATTTGAAATTCCTGTTTGAACTGTGTGCATATACACTTTTAGTGGAGTTGAAATATTTGAATTAGAGTTCTTGTTCCTGACATTGTGATTGCCATTTTTCTCCCTCTTCCTGTATGGGCAATTTAAAACAAACAACTTCATAAATTCCTGAAAGGAATTAGCAGTGGAAGCATAGCAGACTTTTATTCTTTTCTTGGAGAGTGGCTTTTCCTTTCTAAAACTCATCACAGTGTGAAACGTGCACGCAGACATTCATCTCCTCTCTAGGTTACAGCAGTGCAGTAACACTGTTAGATTGAGTGTGTGAGGTTTTTGGAGCTGTTAAGGTGTGTGCGATGTGGAAGGCTTTTTGTTTTGGTTTTGGGTTGGGTTTTTTCCCTTTGTTTGTTTGTATTTTGTTGTTCGTTTACTTATTCAGAGTACCTCTATCCACTCTCCAGCCAACTATTGTGTTGAGGAGCTGGAAGTGATGATTTGGTGTTCATCCTTCTGCTCATTTTTGAAGGTTTTTGTCTGTATATAGTTGAGGAGGTTTTTAAGAACTTAAGTTCCTTGTTTTATTTCATTGCTATCTTAGTTTTGTAACTAGGTACGTTGTCAGTAATACGGCTTTTCACGGTAGTAAAACCAGTTCGATCGTAAGCTCAAGGCAGTAACTGGAATGAGGGAGGAGCAGCAGATAGATTAATTAGTAGCTTTCATTAGTTTAAGGTAGAAAAGTTTGCCGGTAGGCTTCAGAGGCATTCTGGTGAGCAAGCCGGACACTTCTACAAGTGGATTTGGGATATGCACCGCTTCAGCCGCCTGCTCAGCAGAGGACGCGTCTGCCATAGAGCTGGTTCAGAGAAAACTTTTTGCCTGCGCAGGTGTGTGCAGCTGCTCCCGCTGCGCTCAGCGCCCGGCCTGGATCCTTTGCAGGTTAACACGTGAACTTTGCTCGCTGTGACATTTTTCTTCCTCCCCCTAAATAAAAAAAAACCTGCAACACTGGGTGTGTTCGAGCAAATATGTCCTTGGAAGCGGTAAGCTTGCTTTATTTTCCATATGTTCTTACCATCAAATATTTGTAAACAGACTTTGCGTTTCGGGGTAATGAACGTGAACAGCAGCACAAATTTAAAAGTTGTGATTACAATGTAATTTTTCAATTTTATTTAATATATAGTGTAAATTCATGGCCTTAGAGTTCTTTGTGTAATAACCTAAACTAAACCCCAGTAATTTTATCTAGCCTTCTGTAGTGTATAGAGGTGCTTAGGAACTGCAGACAACTGTGGGGCTTGCATGAAGAATTTCTTTTAAAACGGGTGATTTGTTTTTAGGGGTTACTTTCTTATTCAACTTCCTGGTGTATGTGATTGGCCATATAAAAAAACAAAACCCAAGCCCCTTTCCTTCCCTTAAAAGCCCCCCCTAGACCGAAACTTTAGAGTCTTAGCAGAGCTGACCTGCCTTCTTCAGGCTGTGTCTCTGCTGCCTCCTTCCTTTGTTCTTGCTGGTGCGATGCTGTTAAGCATTGAGCATGCTGTGAACCAGTGAAAGAAGTTTTTGCTGAAGATTCCTTCAAGCATAGTGTCTTCCGTAATTCCTTTTCAAAAATAGAAAATTGACCTCGCCCAGAACTTTAAACAGGAATTGTTGAGTCGGGAGGGATTGCGGGTGAGACAGTCTCACTCTTTTCTGAGTCGTTCTTAATTCTAACCTAGGTACAATTAAATAGTGTAGTAATATTAATTAAAAAAAAAAAACAGATTAATAACTCTAAGCTTTTAAACAATGTATATAGGATAAGCTGTGTTCTTCTAGTTTGAAGTAAATAGGATGTCTGTTAGACATCCTAGTAAATAGAACGGAGTAAAACACCTATCTATTTCCAGAATTTTGGGATTTGCTCCTCTGCTAGGTGTTCTGTCTGAATTCTTTGCATCCAAGTAAGGCTTGGAGAAAATTAGATATGCAGTAATTTATCAATCCTGTCGGTCAAATCATATTTCAGTTTATACAGCTTTTTCCTTTGCTTTGTTGTTGTTTTGAGGAAACTCACCACAGGTGAGACTGAGGAGCTCAGAGGTGTCGTTAGCTTCCCAGGGAGAGGTAGGCAACCCTGCCGGTAAGAAGGTGATGCTTGTTTTGAAGCTGGCAGTTCTTGTTTTTCAGAAACAAAGATAACATGCAAGATTGAAAGCCATATTGAGTAATTTTTGGCTTCAGTGCTGAGTATATGAGAGAAACCATGGGTGTAAGCTGGCTCTTTGTCTCCTGGCAAGGAGTGAAGCTGAGAGTCGGGCTGGTGCTTTAAGACCTGTTGCTGATACGATGGTGCTATCCGTTGTTCTTGCTGACCTCCCCC
>VYXH01007039.1:0-17683 GCA_013397275.1 Burhinus bistriatus | reverse complement strand
AAAAAAGTAACCTGTTAAACTTCATGCTGAGGGACAGGATGTGGGTGTGGATGTGGGTGTGATTTAGTAGAAGGAAACATTGGAGTTGTGTCTGCAAACTGGAGAAGTGTGAGCCTGGATTGACCCACTTCTTCTGCAGCTAATTATGTTTTATTCTTGGGGGAAAAAGTTATAAATTGTGATTTGAATCTGCAGTAGGCACAAATATTAATAATTCAACGTTATGAAAATATTTCTCTACCCATTTATGAAACTCTGCTGTGTGCAGAGAGCCCATAGATGTCTTCTGGCATCGCTTGATGGTGGATAATTTTATCTACCAGGACTTTGCATCCTTGCTTTCTGTACTTTCATGTTTAAAGCATGGAAAACTTTAGATGTAACTCAATAGCTCTGTGTAAAACTCTTACAAGAAACACGTAGGGGAATTTCCAAAGCCTTGCTCAGCCCATAATGGCCTTTGAGTGAGTGGTGTGCTGTGTCGAGGAGCTACAGCAACAGTCGCTCCCACAGCAGTATGTGCCTGTAGCTCCTGTGAAAACTGCTGGGGATTCAGGTCAGCTGGAAACTTTTTCTAACCTTAGTCTTGAACAGAAATGCCTTTGACTGGGGTGTATAGAAGTCAGAATATGAAACAATTTCAGTTTTGGAAGAGGCAAAGACAAGGAGTGATGCTGCCTTACTCTTGGTTCACCCTGATCCTGGGCCAGTACTTAAAAAATAAACCCAGTGGTTTACTGTTAGACGGTCCCTACTTCAGCCATAAATTAGGCCCCAAAAAATCAACCCGTGACATGTTAAATTGCCCAGGAGGTAATTAGTCTTGCAAAACAAAGGTTATCAAGTTTGTCAGTTCTTCAGATGGTAACTACTTTCATCTTTAAAGTGATTTGTTTCTATTTTCAATAATAATGTTTAATCCTTTGGGGAGTTGGAGACCTCTCCCAGCCGAGCAATTCTGTCAGGAGGTGGAACCTGCTCTGACCTCTGAATGCTCCAGGGAAAATGCTCAGGAGCTTCTCAGCTATTTTGGTTCATAAATTGTCTTGATCTGTCCCTTTAGTTCACGGCAAGTGTGGCAAAGGAATGGGGCAGATAGGAATAGCTGCAAAGTATTCATCTTTCTTTGCCTTTATTAAATATTTCGCTTCTGTAGGCGCCTGCATTGAGGATGAGAAAACATGTTTTCTGTTCAAGGAGGAGACACTGGCAAAATGCAAGGACGTGGGATATCTTAGATTTAAGAGATTGGAGCTGTTAAAGCTGCCCTGTGCCTGCCTGTCTGCTGCTGTAACTAAGACTGTAAGTGCAAGAAGAGGTAGTGGGTGCTTAAATAATTAGCTGTGTGAAGATTTTTGTGTTTGAACATTTGTGGCTGACTATCCCATCTGTGTGCAGCAATGCAGATTTTTATATGTATTTATATACAGTCACACACATACATGTGTTATTTTTCAGTGGTGGGGTTTTGCAGGCTGTGAGGGGAAGAGATAAACTTGTACAAACAAAACTATTGCTTGTAGATTATCACAAGCTTGCATTTCCTCCCTCTCCCCTAAAATAAGTAACAGGTTCAATTCTGATTTCTTTATTTTCTGCCCAGTAAGATATGAATCATAAACTTAATTTGCCAGTCCATAGGTTCTTTACTGCTGTTGTGGTGGGGAAGAAAAGAAGTGAGAAAAGGGGAAGAAGAGATGAGACATGCTTACATTTGTGTATTCTTCATCTCAGCCTCTTTAGAGATTGAGAGTGTTTTCTGCTGCTTGAGATCTTGCTTTAAGATGTACTCAGCCAATAACAGAAATGCTCACTGCTTTTGTAGAAGCTGATGTTCCGTGGTTTACAGTGAAAATGTAAAAGGTCTAAAGGTGATTGTTCTTGGTATAACAACATATATAGAAGGAGGTGGGCAGCTAAAGTCGTAGTATTTATGCATGAAGAATCTAGCTAATGATTTAGGTTTGCCTGGATAATGAACTTCTCTGTCCTGTAATTCAGGAACAGACTTCATATTTATAACTATCCATTCCTCGTGTCCTTTCAGACTATCTGACCTGCTTTCTCTGTCTCCAGTGCCCCGCTGATTTTAGTGCTCTTTGCTCCTGGCGAGGGAAGTGGGGAGGATCCTGCTGTCCCTGCTGGAGCGATGCATGGGCAGGCGGCTGGTGGTGGGAAGGCTGCTTGCTTGCTCCCTTAAAAAGTAGGTCAGTACTGCCTGCTTATTCGCTTATTTTAATGGGCATCATGAGGCTATAGGTGAATTTAGATGTTTTAGATTTTTGTCTGTGCATAAAGAAGAATAATTCTTGTTTCACATGTCGCTGTACCTAAATGATTTTCAGATTTTATGTGTAAATATATACATTCAGGAATTGGTCAACTGTGACAGATACAATTAAACAAAAACCCATTAAGATCTCTCCAATTTTTTTTGCTATTGAGTTAGATTTATACACATTTTTGCATATCAGCCTGTTGTGATTTCAGCAAATTTATAAGTGTTGTGAAATACATGTTCAGTGGAGATTATGAAAACTCCAAACCTTTCTGAGTTGTGCTGTAGTTTACAGCAGAAAGAGTGGGTGGTTACTTCTCAGTTGAGTGTGTTTTATGCCAAGAGACAGTCTGTATTGACCTTCTACTGCCAAGTCATAAATGCATAAAATCTGTGTTGCTAATGGAAACACTGACAAGCCTTGAACTGCAGTGGACTGGCATAATAAAAATATTAAAATTTCCAGCTGCAGTTAATGTCAGATTTTCATTTCTTTTTTGCTGGCTGGCAGCTGGTGGTGGCCTCATCTCAAAACAAGCCGAAGTGTCGTGGAGGGTTGTTGTTGTCACAGCACAGACCCTATTAATTTGGATATATAAGGCTGACTTAAAAAAAACAACAAAAACAAACAAAGAAAAATGCCTTACTTGTTGTGAAGCCAATGAATAGGGGTCATGGCCGTGTTCAGGTTGGATATCGTGGTACATGCATCATTTTATCTTTGGTTTGGACACAGAGATGAGACCTGTGGGCAGTGTCGTTTTCCAACCACTGAAAGTCAGGCCAGCTGTTCAGGCAGAGATGTAAAAATTGCAGACTTGTTAACGGGGCGTTTTTTAATGCTTGAACCATTTAGTGTCAGTTTTCAGAGATCTGAATAGATAAGTATCTTGTTTAGAAGCGACTGACTTTGTAAAACCTTAGTATGTCCAAAAGGTTGGAGAGTCACAGTGATGATGCTCAGGATGAAATTGCTGGCAGTGGTGATGGGTACGTATGTCAGAGCATCCTGACGTGTGCTTTCGAATAGGAATCTTGGAGCAGTTTCCTACTGTAAGGACTGATGTGAAATACAGGTTTGTGGTGTAGGGACCGCATGCAGGTGTGGAGACCAGGGATTCCTGAATTAGCTTTAACTTGATTTGGTTTTATTGTGGTTTTTGATGCCCTGAGGAAAGATAATTAATGCTGCAGTTCTTTAACAACAAGAAAAAAAATAATAGTGCTTGCCTTACAAGGATGTTCTAAAGGGTAATAGGTTGAATCTGCAAAAGCAGTTGTTGGCTTATCTGCTTACTAACTCTTCTTCTGTAGTGTCAAATCTACATTTATCACTAGCTGCTATAGCAGTAGACTCTTTTGTGGTTGTTTTTCCTCTCCTTGTTGCAAAGCACGTTCACATGATGCTTACTGATACATGAAGTAAAATGTCATTGTTGACTCTCTGGTTCAGGCGTGGCTGGTATCAGTCCGTACCCATGTCTGTTCATTGCAAATCTTTTTTGATTGATTTGCAGCTCTTTGCTCCTGTTTCTGTCTCACAGTCACCTTCATCTTTTTCTTGCATCCTCTTTCCTTTTATATGTCTTAGGTTAGGAAGGTTTCTTTTACCTGTGTATTGACGTATTCAACTTTCATACCTTAGCTGTATTAGGAAGGTCTGGTGGTACCGTTCTCTCCCAGTGTCCAATTCTTCTTTCTGGTTTCTGCTGATGAAATTCTTCATCAATAAATCTTCAGCCTTTGTCTGCAAGATTTTCTTCATGTTGCTGATGCTCACAGAATTATTTTAGATCTCTTATCTTCTAATATAATTCCACTATATTTTCTGTTATATTTGCCGTTGCTGGTCTTGTGTTAGACTTTGAGTATTTCCTACCTGTCACTGCTTCAATTACTGACTCAAGTCAGGCAAGGAAATCGCTCAAGCATTACTCCTTTCATTTTGGGGTCTTTGGTCTCTCGTTGTGGTCACTGCTTTTGTCTCAAATGGTTTCCTGTTGTTTGTAACCGATCAATTACTTTGCTGCCTTTGATACTACTGCTGGACTTTATATTGTCTGTTTACTACAAATTACTGATAAAGGTGATGCTTACCTTATAGCCTGTTGTATCATTTGGAAGTGGTTTGTGGTTCATTTTTTTTCCTTCTTTTTTTCCTTTTTTTAAATTTATTAGAAGTAGGTCATGTTTTTGACCAGGTCATCTGTGTATGTCATCTTCATTTCTCTTTGACTCCCTGCTTTTCACAAAATTATTGCAGCAGCCACTTCTGAAGTCTTGTGCAAAGTACAAACCTGGGAAAGAAACCTGGAGCTGACTCCTCACCGGAAAGCGTTAAAATTGAGAAGCTGATTACCTGGGGAGGCTTTAGTTCCTGGAGCAGCTGAAAGCTTTTGGAGGCTGTGCAGATTGCGTACGAAAAGATTATAACTTTAGGCAAGTTTTCGTGTGCCAATATGTTTTTCGGTTAAGCAGAATGGCCTTGGCAGTAAGGCAGCTAAGAAGGGTGTTTTGCACATGGCAAACTTTTCAGCTGTAGCCCAGTTTAGTTCCTCATGGTTTATCAGACTTGCAAGTAACTGGCCAAAAAACAACTGTAAGACTGAGAATGACAGAGTCTTTGAAATATGAGATTTCTACTCAGATGGGAGGTAGACACGATGCTGTGCTATTCTGGAGCGCGTGGTTGGCTTTTTTTGTGTGTTTTTGGTTTTGTGGGGTTTTTTGTTTGGGGGTTTTTTTTGGGGGGTGGGTGGGGTGGGTGGTTTTTTGGGGTTTTTTTGGGTTTTTTTTTTTTTACTTGGAAGATGCGATCTCAGCAGAGCTAAGATCTCCAGGGCAGAAGTCCCTGTGGGTGAAGGAGAGTAACAGCAGGAACTACTTACCTGTTTTCTGAGAAGGCTCTTTATATAATGTAGATGAGTGGGAGGAAAAATTGTGCTGCTTGTAGTCTTGCTTATTCAACTTGCACTGCTCTTGCGGGAAATAGGAAGATTCTTTGGACTGTTTGACCTGAGGTTCGTAGTTTGTTTGAAAGCATCAGTAGATTTCCAGACCTGCTGAGTTTTCCAGCTGGACAACCGCAGTAAGTAGCCTGGGTTTTAACATTCCAGAAAGCACCGGAGAGGTCCTGTTGAATACGCTTCTCTATTTTTGGCATTTCATCAATGCATGGGTTTTGTTGTCTTAAAGCTCATGTTTAGGAGTTCATATGACATTAATGAGAGAGTGTGTGTGTGTATATATAGACAATATTTTTTCAAATATTGTTAAATATTTCATTGCAGCTGTAGCTGAAATAACTAGTGGACTAGTTAACCAGTGGCTACTGGTGATGGATGGAAGAATTGTTCTGAAGTGGATGATGAAAAGCTGCAAAGTAGTTGTGGGTGGTTGCTTTCCTCAAGACATTGTAATGCTGCAGTGGTGGGAAAGCTGATGGGCTTTGAGGGTCTTGCTAAGCACACAGGTGCTTTAGATTCAGTAGATGTAACACACTTGGGTTTTCAGAAAGTCTTTGAGAAAGTTTTCCATCAATTTTATTGAATGAATGAAGTTGCTCTGAGACTGAAGGAAAAATTCTTTTATGGATTTGAAGTTGTTTAAAGAATAAGAAGCGAAGGACTTGTCGGTGACTTGTCAGGATAGAGGAGAGTCTGCGATGGGATTCCTCCAGGAGCTGGTTGTGGTACCAGCTTTGTGCAGCATCTCTGGTCATCTGGAGAGGGGATTTAACAGTGGACATTTTGAGTGCTATTAAGCTCTTACACAGTTCAGTGTCGTGCTGACAGTAAGAAGCTGAGCAGGCAAAAAGGGTGACAGTAAATGCCAAGTAATGTATGTAAGAATAGGTAATCCATACCGTGACTACATGGAACTTGAGAGTTGAGCATCAGCTCACAAATATCTGATGGTGCTGCTTTCAACTCTCTGAAATCCTCAGCTCAGTGACAGCCCAAAACGCTGGCAGGGTGCCAAGTGTCATCAGATCTATTAAGACCAGGATGGGGACAGGCAGCTAGATGGTTAAGGGGAATGGAGCAGCTGCCTGGTGAGATGGGGGCTGACAAGGCTGGGACCCTTCAGATGAGAAAATAAAGCCAAGGGGGGATACGATCAAGGTATACACAGCTGTGGAGGTAGTGATAAAGTAAATCATAGAATCATTTAGGTTGGGGAAAGACCTGTAAGATATCTAGTCCAACCATTGACCCTACTCTACCAGGTCTGCCACTAAACCATGTCTCTAAGCCCCACATCTACACGACTTTTAAACACATTTAGGGATGGTGACTCAACCACCTCCCTGGGCAGCCTGTTCCAGTGTTTGATAACTTTCAGTGAAAAATTTTTTCCTAATGTCCAGCCTAAACCTCCCCTGGAGTGGTGGGGAGCATGCACAGGGACCAGTAAGGTGTCAGCTTCAAGCAGATGAGAGAGAGGAGCTTCTTTATGTAGCAAAGAGTGAATATCTGGTGTCTATCCCCATGTAAGCTGTGGAGGCAGGCAGGACCATGGGTGCAGAAAGGGATTAGACATCTTCATCTGCAGATATGAAAGGGAGAGGGGAGGGGCTGTATCTCCCTAATGAAACCCTTATGGGTGCTCTGGGAATGTGGGAGGATCTGGGTTGGAGGCTAGCTCTCTGAAGAGCGTCTGGGTTTGCGACTGCTGGGAGCTGTGTTCTGCATTAGATGGGCCATTGATCTGACTTAATGCGTTTCTTCTTGTGCAAAGTGATGATTTCCTTCTTTCGGAGTATTTGTTCTCCAGTAGAGTCTCATTTAATGATAATGTGCAGCAGAGTAACTGCTCAGTACATGGCCTTTTCTGTGAAGAACTGATGCTTTCTTGTTTATTGGCTTCTTAGTCTTGATTGGCATGTTCAATTCCAGTGCTAACACCTTAATTTAGAAAGATAGGAGGGTGGAAGACAATTTCAAGAAAAATTATGTCTCTGTTACTTCCCTCCTATACCTTTCCCCACTGTTCTTCCTGCGTTATTTCTTGTATCTCACTTTCTTTTCCACTCGTGTCTTTCAGCACTATGATTGCATCTTATCTGTAAACAACCTTTGAGCTTTCTGAGGCGGAGGCGATGACCTAATACAGTTTTATATACTAAAATATTTTATTTAGTGCCTTACCTATGGGTCTATCATTGATGTAATATTTGTATATTAAAAAATACTTTCAAATACGAGCTGCGACTTAGGAGTTGTAATATGGGACTTCTGGTCTCAAAGCTACTTTTCTTAGGGTTGGAGTAGATGCCTAAAATACTGCCCCTGTTTCTGAATTTTATCAGCACATCAGCTTACCTGTTTACTAACGTGATTGTATGGAAAGGTCAAGTTTATTAAGGCCCTTAGTGTGTTTAGATGCAGGGTGCTGTGATTTTTGAGTGTAATACATCATTACACACCAAATGGTAAGTACCTGAAATCTGTTAGTCTGCGGAGTGCCTGTCTAAACACACTGACCTCTTGGGTAATTTAAATGGCCTCTCAGTCTTTTAAATCTCTCTTTTCAGGAAGTTAAGAAGGATGTAGAGCCCAAGGATGATGCTGTGCCAGTCAGGAGGGAGAAATCTGGCAATGTAGCCAGTCTTGTGCAGCGTATGAGCAGCTATGGGCTTCCAGCAGGAGGATTTCAGCCTCATCCCCCATCCAAAACCTTCAAGAAGAGTATGTAGTCTTCCATTTCTTTCAATTGCATAAGCTGCTGACGTGCATTTTTTTTTTTTAATAACGTGAATTATTTAACGTCTGACTTTGTTTTAAGGTTGTGTGGGAAACTAGAGACGTAGGAGGAAAAACTTTGATTCTAAGACAAATTCTGCTCCTCGATGCATGGGCAGAAAGCTTATGTGTAGTTCTTAACAGCAGCAATAGGGATGAATTTTCCTGGGAACAGGATTTAGACCCCTTCTAGATTCTAGAGAGTTGCTCTGTAACTTCCTGTGAGCTCTGCTTGTATTGTCAGGTACCTGAATGAGAACTGGAGGCCTGTTCGTAATAACCAAAAACTTTCCTGTGGTCATTTCTTCTAAACATAAGAGTTTTGCTACAAATTTAGGGCTTTGTGACAATGAAACACTCTCTAGTTCAGGTTCTTGTTTGGTAGGCTTGCTTCTAGTGTGAGATAAGGTGGAGTTGGTGGCGTCTAAGAAAAAGCAGTGGTCTTCCTTTGATTGTAACTGCAGCCCCCAGGATGCTCAGGAGTGCAGACTTGGTGCCTCTGTATCTGCGGTTTCTATGTTTTAATGCCAGTATTTAATTCAAGGTGACTGAAACCTAGAGCAGAAAACTTAGCATTCCCTGCAGCCAGAAAATTGACTTGTGATTTGTATTTGGACACCTCAGTTGTATAAGAGACGTTGCTCTAAATACTCTGGCTTCCTCTCTCTTATAAGGGATTGCAGCCATTTATGATTTAATCTTAGTTTGTTTTTTTTTTTAAAAAGAAAGAATTCAGAACTTACTGTTTCTGCTGTGTTTATGCTTTGAGTTTTTGCCCGTAAAAGGAGAAGAGCCACTAGTTGTCTTTTAAAGCCCTGAAATGGGACAACCAGACTTAGAAATTTGTTGAAACCTTCTTCTAGGCAACTAAGGATGTACCTTCAAAATTACTTTTTAGTGAATCTGATCTGTGTATGCGTACTGGCAACAGCACATATGTGCCTTTTAGATGTTTGCGTCAGCAGATTTCTGAAAATCTAGCCTGAAAATTAATGCTGTTCCTAGATTAACACAACCAGGCTCTGAAAGGGAATCAACATGATCCTTATGGGTCCTTCCAACTGGAGATATGATTCTGTGAACATTTCAGGTGTTGACTACTCATTCGGGTCTCCCTGACCCTGGAACAATCCCATATTCAGCATGTCTTATCCTCATGCTGGTGGCTGTGTGGCCGTGGCCAGATAGTAGGTACGACTTAATGTCAAATTCTGCAGTGCTCTGGCTAGTCTCATTCTCCTAGAAGAAAGTGGTGTTCAAGCACCTTCCTCTAAGCACACAGCTGTTTGCTTGGCACAAAGACAATTATCTGCGTTTCCATTTTACTTGCTGTTCCCTCTTTCCTGGAAGACTTGTTTAAACAGCTCCTGCAGATCCTGTTTGCTGTGTGCCAGGGCAATCGCTCACTCACTTCAAAAAGTTTCCAGTGCTTAGTCGTCTTTCTGTTTCTGGTCCTAAACTGGTAAAATGCAGTTTACAATGTTAAAAACAAAGTTAAGCTTCTTTAATAGCAAGTTTCCAATGTGTGGTGTCTCTGCCTGGGAAGTCCCTTGTGTGGTTCTCCTGTGCAGCTCTCACTGAATTCAGGTATTTTATATCATGTGGGTAGTAAGCTGCAGGCGGTATTCCGATCAGATAGATGGCTGCCTTTATTCAGGGAAAGGAAAATACAGGAGGTGTGCTAAATTATGGCAACAAAGGGCTAAATTTGGTTTATACTGTACAAAACAAATAAAACCTGAAGCCAGACAAGTTGTTTTGGAAACGGACAGAGTTGCCTGGGGGTTGCCAGCCCAGCAGCAGTGCTGTTGCACTACGTGAAGCTGGAGTGTTGTTTTCTGAGCGGATCAGGGAGCTTCCTAGGTTAATCTAGGGATTTTCAAAACTGAAAGGCAGTACTTCCTAAACTGGATATCGTTGCAGGCGAGAGAGGGTTCTGGATGTGAAATGCATCGGTGGGTTTGTTTTCTCCCCCTCTTCCCCATTTAGATGAAAAGAAATACTGAAATCAGATTTATATGAAATGGTCATGACTTCGTAATTTGCCTTTTTTTGGTATCAGTTAATCTCATACAAAGGAGGAGCCCTGAAAGCGCTGTAGGAGGTAGTAAAGGCCAGTGAACCGTTTATTGCAATTACTGTTAACCTAACAATCCCTCTCGGCTGATATATGAGTTTCAGTGGAGTTAAAAGAAGGGTGCATTATGTAGGCAATTACGTGTTATTAGAAATAACCCATAGAGCTTCATACTTCTGGTTTATTTGTTTCCTGCCTGTTTTAAGCTCTCTACAGCACAGACCATATACCAGCATGTAGAAAATTCTTGATTTGGTGAGCCCTCTCAGAAATTTTAGATACTATTACTCAGCTGCCTGGCGTGTTTTGTACTGAGGATGCTGGGTGTGGTGGTCTTCTAAATGTCTGACTTCGGACTTTCAGCGCTGCTATAATAAGATGAGGATCAATCTTGGAGGCAGTGTCTGTGTTTTGAAATATTTTTACCCAGCTAATCTTAATTGCTGAAGCTTGAGTGTGGAAGGAGTGCAAAGTATGAGAGAGTATGAAAATTATACAGCTCCTACAACCTTAAGCTTTACCACTTCAAGCTTTTGATTCATGTTTTCACTTAAATTGTGGCAGATTGTTTTTGAGAAGGATAGGGAGCGTGTGTGGGTCATAGCTCAGGATGACAATTGCCTTCAAAAGCATGCTGGCTGCTCTGTTATGGAAGAGGTCTGAAAGCATGGCCTCTTGTTTGAAGGAGAAATGCCAAAACTCTTGGGGTTCAGCAGTAGCATCGCTCCAGGGTATGTGCAGAGTAATTGGGAAACCGTAGGTTTGCACCGCTCTGGCTGGGAGGGGTTGTTGGAAGCCACTTCAATGCTCTCCCCTCTCAGGATGTCATTTTGTCTTTTTAATGCCTGCAGAGCTTTAACCATACATGGCAAACATCTAAAGATTGCACTTTATTTTAATTTTGCCTTTGTCCAGCAATGCTAATTGAAGCTTAGGTTGAATTTCTTGACTCCATACTGGCTCTGACAAAAGGGAGGTTTTTTGCATTTGCAGATAAAAATGAGTTTGGATTTTGAAATATGAGCCGAGCAAATGTTAGCATTATCTCAGACCTGTAGTTAGTAAGGTCTTTGTTAGAGGGCAGAAAGGCTATTGGCTCTTCAGTGCTGTGCAGAACAAAACATTTGTCATTTCTTTCAGGATTGCTTCAAGACTGGACGCTCAAACTTGCACATTTTCTTCCAAGCAAGTGCTAACACTACAACTGGCAGCGTTTGTCATTCTTGCAGATTTCGGTCAGGAAATAGCTCGAAAAATCATTATAGTGGGGATTTATCTGACTTGCTTGTGTCAACACGTTTTTTATAGCATGTTGGTAATTGGCAGTGTAGTGTTTATTTGTAATTAGCAGTCTGTGAAACTCATGATTTTCAAGCTCTAAGATACAGCTTGCCAGTCTGAAGGGACACAAGCAAACTGGAAAACCAGGAGCAAAAGCTGCATAGCTTTTTGGGATGCTTTATTGGTGTTCTGGTCAGATTTGATCCTCAGGAGCTGAGTGTAGGGAAAAACTACTTTTGCTTGACAAGCATTCTTACTTTTGCAATTTCCCTTGAATCAGGGTCCAAGAAGCGGCAGTGCAAAGTGCTCTTCGAATACATCCCGCAGAATGAGGATGAGCTGGAACTCAAGCTGGGGGATGTGATCGACATCAATGAAGAGGTAAGCTGATTGTCTCTTTCGTGGCTTTTACAGAGCTGATTGTCTCTCTATGTGACCACAAACCGAACTGGTTTTTTTTGCCGATTACTTGAATTAGAAGGATGTTGGAAAACTAGCATAGGAAGCAGTGTTTTTGAAGCTAAATCTAATAGGTGTTCTTTCTCTCAGGATCTAATCCTAAGTCAATGCATGCTAGATGTTTAGGGGAAGTATTTGATCACTGCAGCAATAAATTGTGATCTGTTCCACAGATTCCTTTTTCAAAAGACTTCTACAGGTTTTGGCCATGTCTGTGATCCTTGTTTTTAGGATGCTTATGCTAAAACTCTTTGACCAGTTGCCTTTAAGTTGACACACTCTATCTTGGTTTAGGTGAAAGATGTTATTTGACCTCATTTTCCAGTTTCATGCTTTCTTGCAAACTCATTGAAGCTTTGAACTAATAGTAACAATATTCAGCACAGAAACCTGTGCCTGTAGTACAATATACGTCAACCCACTTGCAGAAAAATATGGTGCATTCAAATGCACTCAACAGCATGTTATTATTTCTATTGCCTTCCTTTTCCACTGGGTAAGAAATACAGTTAAAGATGTGTCTTGATGTTCAGACTTTGGCAATGCCCCTGTGTATTTGAGTGGAGGTTTGGGGCTGGGGGTTTCTTATCTCCTCCTGCCCATCTGCTTTCTTGGTATCTGTTCCATTCAATAGTAACTTGTGTTGTGGGAGGCTTGAAGATGCGGGAAGTGTGTCTCTTGCAAGTAAGAGTGAAATCTGTCAGGGAACCTGCGGGAAAGACTGGAGTGATCGTGGAAGGAATCTTTTCAGAACTAGGTGGAAAACTTCTGCACGGCATGCTCTGACCTTCACTGATGCCATCTCTTCTTACTGCCTTCCTCAAGGTTTGAGGAAGGAGAAGACTGAACTTTTCTTCCTAGCCATGTGTCTGGTGGTGCTTTATAAGTAGCTTTATGAGATTGTTTTTCACATGCATGACCTCTTTTGAAGCGAGTGCGAACTCTCCAGGATCCCGACAGTTGCCAGGAAGGACTTTTCCTTTCTCCCAGCAAGGAAAAAGTTATGCTTTTAGATGTATTTGCACTAATAACTTCTAGAATTTGTTCTCTTTGAATAAACAGAGCAAGTGACTTGTAAATCCTGCTCTCTAAAATCCCACTTTAGTAAGTACCGTTGTGTGTGGGTGTTTTGTAAAGGAGTGCTCCTGGATAACCTTACCAGTTTAATCTGTGGATAGTGTCTGTACACAGCAGTCGTGACTTTGAATGGTCCAGTGTAAGCACTTACAAGAGATATGCAGAGATATTGCAAGAGATGTGCAGTAAACTGTTGTAGAAGCTACCGTTTTGGGTCACGTGTGTCAACATCTGGAATTATTTTGGGAGGGGTGTTCAGTGTGATGTATCAGGGATGACCAAGTAGCCAAACAGAATAAAACAATCAAAGCGTTTCCTCATCTGGTTTCTTAAGGAAACATGGATTTTATTTTATTCTCTTTATTGTTTTGGGCAGTCCCCATGCTTTTTCCTTTCCTAATGATTTGAAAATACATACTTGTAGTACCTAGCCTTTGCTACTTCTGAGAAAAAACATTAATCAAATTTTTAGGGAAATTTTAGGCTACCAGGTAGAAAAATATTGCAGGTAACTACTAGCGCAGAGCTCTTTGCGCACTGTTTTTATCATGATCTAGAATAGACCTGACAGGTGTAGGCTAGGTCTGCTTTACGAAACTGTACTGATGGACCAGAAATGTGAAGAATGGTAGAAAATACTATCCACTGGCTGTGCAATATGCTGGGTTAACTTGTTTTAAGTAACTTGTCTTCACTACTGTGAGACGATCTTCGCTTCCATTTATATGTAAAAGGTGCTATTTATATATACATAGATAACTCGTAACTGTTACTTCAATGGAAGATAATTTGATCCCTTTTTTATGGGGAAAATAAAGTAAAATCATCACCACAAAGGGATTGGTTCTGCCAGTTACCTAAGAATAATTCAGTATTTATCCCTTGCATTTTTGTTAATAAATTGAGAAGTTACAACTGACATTACTGATCGTGAAATCAAAGGTGGAGGCAGATGGATTCAGAACTTAAATGGCTAATACTGAAGAGAGCGGGCTACAAGGATCAGAAGTACTTTTTAGGGAGTCAGGCCCTTGTGTAGTGTGCTGGCTGAATCTACAGGGTTATTTTGTTTACAGAAAGTGTGGGTTTTGCATGCAAAATAAATGCACAAAGTGCCCGTGATAACTGTATCATTGCTGTAAAACTTTTATTTCTCCTTCATACCTTCCCCCCTCTTTTGTCAGATGCTGCACTAAATAGTAGGTTTATTTTTCTAGTTTTATATTTGTAGTATTTGCATGTGGTGTTATCAAGCATAATCTAAATTCATATGACTTCCTTAGTGNGAAGAGTCTGAGCTTTCATCATCTTATGGAAATAAGCTGATGGAATTCACACTCAAAAAAAAAAAGTACTGATGCGTGTACCAGAGCTGTAACTCTCTCTTGTGGAAAATGTATCACATGGTAAGATTTTGAAATGGAAGATAAAGAGTTCTGAAACTGTCATCTGTGTTGCTAGTGCCCAGAGATGCACAGATGCTCTCCACCAAGGCATGTAGAACTTCTACCTGTTTTTTAACGTCAGTTAAAGATACCTTTTCTGGTAACATAGTTTGCATGTAGTCAGGTGTTTTTACAGACAGTGTGGTGAGGAGGCTGAAGCAAGTAGGCTCAAGAAATTTTTGTTTTATTCCTGACTGTCTCTGAGCTGGCATAGCTTTGCCTTCCAAGTCTGTCAAGTGCTTTGCTGGCCTTATTTCTTGGCAGAAGAATAAATGGATGCTGGAGTCACTTTCTGTATCATAAGCATTAAAAGTCCCTTTTTCATGGATGCTGGAGTCGCTTTCTGTATCATAAGCATTAAAAGTCCCTTTTTCATGGCTCTTGGGTGTAGTATGGGTTAGTCAAGGCATTTAAATTTTAGTTTTCTGTAATGTATTATGTAAAGCATGAGGCACTGGAGCCTGGTCAGCACTTGTCAGTAATCTACGCTTAAACTTTGATTCAGAGGACCAAACTATGAATTTGAACCATCCACAGCAAAGCTATATTTCAGTACCCGGATGTCTTTAAAAATAACAAAGCTCTTTTCATTGCCTCTCTGTCTCTGTAGCTGCCAGGTTTTGCATGCATTCTGCTTGCCTGGAGGTAGGCTAGTGTTTAAAAACTGTGCCTGTGTGTCAGACACAGTGACCTACAAAACAAGGCTAAAAAAAGATAATGTAAACAACGGCTAGGGTTTTTTTTTACCCCTGTTGCTTTTCTTTCTTACCTAAAAACAGCTTTCCAGTCCCAAAACAGAGCAATTTTAGATATTTTGACAATTTGTCTTCATTGTAATTTTAAACAGTGCTCATTAGGCAAACAAATTCAATTTATTTAAAACATTTTAAAAACTGTTCATAAATTTGAAGAGCACAATTCTTACTCAGTCTTCTGGCACTGTTTTACACTGTCACCTATGCATGCCCAGTTTTTGTTTGTTCTGCTTTGGATCGTGGGGTATTCCTGATAAACATTCCATTAAATTTTGGAGTATTGCAGTGTAAATGACACACCAGGAATCCAAGAACATAACCGAGCATTAGAGTCATTACATTCCCTAATTACTGAATAGGTTTATTTCCAGTACAAAAATGAGTTTTGCAAATAGCAAAGCCAACTAAATTTGGCATCTGACAGACTTCTATCCTTAGGACTGCTGTGCCACCACAAAATCCTCGTGTGTCTCAGCTACCTTCATTGACTGGCCAACTCAGATGGGAAAGTATCTGCACCTTCTGGCACATCTAGAGCTGGGCGTGTGCTGTTCAGCCAGTTCGCTCCTGCTAGAAGGAATGGATAGCTTGGTTTTCCATTACTCTGTGATGTCCTTAAGGATTTTCTCTGTTCTACCCAACATCATCTGTAGAAAATATATCTTTGAAACTTGTGTCTTTTGACCAAAATTGGTTGAAACTGCTCAATGAATGAGGCCAGTGGGAATAGGACTGGTGGAAACTGGACAAGATAGAGAGAAAGACAGATGGACAGCAAGAATACATAAAAGTTTCTTTAGAAAGCCAGGCTAGAAGTTGCATCTTTATTTCATAAGCAGTTTAATATTTTTTTCTTCTGTTAGATGTGTAATGCCTGTTATTCTGTCTTACCGTGAGAAAGTTTGATGAACATTTTGCTGCTCTTCTGGATTAATTGGCATAGGGGTAGTTTCTGTTTCAGGATCGTTGCTGTAGTGATAGAAGCGACAGTAAATTATTTTCTTGGTCTTCTTTTTGCGTGCTGTTTCTAGATCTTTGGTGGGTTTCTTTAAAGAGAAATCACAGTCTTTTGAACTTTCCCAAAGTTGCTTGTAGAGTTTTGTAAGTGAAGTATGGATGGAATTGATAGGAATTTCCTTTTGCTTTATTGGTAATGTATGAAATATTTCTGTACAGGTGGAAGAAGGCTGGTGGAGTGGAACACTAAATGGCAAGGCAGGGTTGTTTCCTTCAAACTTTGTGAAAGAATTGGAATTGACGGATGATGGAGAAACACAGGACACTCTGGATGACACAGGTGGTATTCTGTTTGTTGTAAATGCTTAGCAAAGTCATTTTAGATCTCAAGTACAATTTAAAGTATTATGGTTGTAGTACAATAAAAGTTGTAAAGAATTCAAACTTCCTTAGAATGGCAAGTATTTAATTTCATTCTAGAAAATGTTGATGCTGAGTATAGAGATACCTGTCTTGCTCCCAATACACTTCTAATAAAATTGCAGTCAAGGTCTTGATCTCGGAAATGTATATTCTGCACTTTATCACTAGAAATTTTATCATATTCAGAGTTGAGCTTTTTTTAGTACTGGATATAAAATTATTCTTCCGTTTAATATCTGTTTTCAGTCTTATTCTCACAGACATGAGTTCTCTAACATGGAAAACTTAAGAGTTTAACCATGTCAGTTGAGAACTAAAACTTGAATTGAATCAAAATAGTTTAGAGAGCCTTCACTTAAAATGAATCCTGGGAAGGGGGGGCCTGGTTCTATATTATTTTAATCTAACAATAAAATGTTTTTAAGGCAATATTTATATTTAGCCATTCCTTTGTGGCTAAATCTTTGCATAGGCGTTAGCAGGGCTCATTGAAAGAGCTTTAAACCAGATTTGAAGGGGGAAAGAGTTAAAACCAGGTTCACTAGAGATAAGGCTGGGAGGAGCACACCAATGTTTGAGGGACAGTGTGACAGCCAGGTCCTGCGTTCTGCCGCCTCAGTTTAGGTACGGGATGGAGATCCATATGGCAGCAAAGATGCAAGGGTTATTGATGTGTTAGAAACCACGGAAGCATCTGAGGATGGTCATGTAGGAATTAGGGCTTCTCTCGCCAAAAAAGTGGCAGGATCAATAGCCTGACTGAAGTGCATCTACACCAATGCACGCAGCATAGGCAACAAACAGGAGGAGCTGGAAGCCATTGTGCAGCAGGAAAACTATGATATAGTTGCCATTGTGGAAACGTGGTGGGATGACTCACAGAACTGGAGGCTGCATCGGATAGCTATAAACTCTTCAGAAGGGATAGGCAAAGAAGGAGAGGCAGTAGGGTAGCCCTGTATGTTTGGGAGTGTTTTGGTTGTTTAGAACTTGATGATGGTGACAGTAGGGTTGAGTGTTTACGAGTAAGAATCAGGGGGAAGGCCAACAAGGCAGATGTCATGGTGGGAGTCTGTTAGAGACAACCTAACCAGGATGAAGAGGCAGACAAAATAAAATATAAGCAGCTGGGAGAAGTCTCACAATCGCTAGCCCTTGTTCATGTGGGGGGCTTCAACTTGCCAGAT
>VYXH01007038.1:129277-177476 GCA_013397275.1 Burhinus bistriatus | reverse complement strand
GGAGGTGACACCCGCGGCTCCCGAATGCCTTCCCTCCGGCAAAGCGGCTTCTGGCCGTACCAGCGTGCGTACTGCCTCCCGGAGGGGGGGCTCGGGAGGGAGGGAAGGCCCGCCGTCCCTTCCCGACCTACCGTTTTGTCGTGGTAAACGGGCAGCGAGTTTAACGTTTCGCAGACATTCGGCGGGGTCTGCGGTTCCAGGAATAGCCAACGAGTTAAGGGAACCGCTTTAAACAACGTACAGAAGTGGTTTGCGCTCACCCTGTGATTGGAAATGCTGGGCGGTCACCTCCCATAAGGTTTAGCTGTTGCTGGGCTCGGCTTGTCACTTGCTTTTGTGCCTGCGCTCTCTCGTGATTTAAATACTTCGTAGCAGACCTAGGTGCAAACGTCTCTAATTGAGTCGCAGCGGGATGTTGAGGGGCACCTGTTCAAGCCCCCTTCTGCAGAACAGAGAATGGAGGGAAGCTGTGTAGAAACCGTCTTCGCTCTGAGAATTTACAGCTTTAAATCCTGTTCCTCTACCAAGCCAGGCCATGACTCCCATTTTAAACATTTGCAAACAGATGCTATGAAAAAAATGGAAGACGAGCCATGATATTTGTAACCAATACTGTTGGGTTTTTCCTCCCTTCGTAATGTAAGTTATTACAGCATTTCAGACAACTGTTTTTAAACCAAAAAAATCACCTTCATTTAGCAAGGGCTCAAGACACAACATATTTAATTTCTTTTCCTTCTCCCTCCTAATCTGGTCAGTTGAAAAGAAGGTTTTGCTGCAAAGAGATTAGATTTGGGGTGTCCCTATTTTGTAAAGAACAACGTATTTGAAACGGTTTTGGAGAGCTGGAAATAACGTTGAGATTAATCCTTGCTTTCACTTGAAAATAGTCCCATCCCTGCAAATACTTGATTAAAAAACCGTTGGGTTTAATAAAAAAAGTCTGGGGTTTGAAATATGATCAGAAAGAATTCTGCAGAAGTCTTGAAAGGAAGAAGAGCATTTCTTCAAAAAATGTAAGCTGAAATTATCAGTCATACCTCCTGACTCTCTGTACTTGTATTGCTGCACCCCTTGTGGGTTATATCAAGTGAAACCAAAGCAGACTGCCTTCCCACTCAGAGGCACGATCTGTCTGATGATTTGGGGTACTTTTTGCAGTCTTTGTTTTATATCCTCACTATAGTCTAAAGCTGTGGGTTGTCCTGAGAAAAGGAGAGCCCAACAATGCAGTCATCATCCAGATAATAATTAAGATTCCATATATTTTTCTCAGCAGCATTTCCCTAATTTCCTGGAGCTGTATGTCAGTGTCCTTGACATCACAAGTGTATTCAGATCACCTTGTATCTCCAGCATACCCTATCCTTTGTCTCCAAATTCACATTACTATGAAAATACTATGTGGCAGAATCATTTTTAATATTTTAAATTCAAAGTTAATCCCTTTTGATAGGAATAGTAAATATATTTCATGTGTTTTAATTGGATTTTTTTAAAAAACACAACTATCTTCAAGTTACAATTTGCTTAGGAGTTGTAATTTAATAAATATACACTGCATTTTTAGGCATTTGTCTTTAAACATGTTTGTAGCCTGTATTTTTTGTGGACTTGAATTCCAAGTAGTTTTTCATGGCTAAAAAGTATCAATATGATTTTGAATCATCTTATGCTTCTGGTTCACAACAGCTACTCATAACAAAATAGCGAGGGTTCCTGAAATCTTAAACAGCTTCTCCTTTGGTCTAACAGATGTTCTGCCATGAGCTGGTAGTGCACACGTGGTTTGTTTCAACGTGCCCAGATAAGGTTTGTGTGGCCTTGATTTATCAGTAGAGGGCTCATGTATAAGCACAAGTTGGTCAAATTATTTACTTTCCATGTGTACTGAAACTTGCATTTCTTCATCATCCTGAAACCTCTGCCAGCTGTCAACTTTTTAAAGTGGTAAGAAAGTTTCATTTTGTAACTGTGCAGGAGGTTGTTTTTCAAGCAAAAGGAAGAATAGTTGTCCTTGCACAGCAGCTAGCTAATGAACAGCTTTGTTTGAACACGTGCTTCGTATTCTGACTTTTAATTGAACGTCCTTTGTATTTCAGTCTCCAAGCCAGCACCTTACTGGGAAGGAACAGCAGTCATTAATGGAGAGTTTAAAGAGCTGAAATTAACAGATTATGAAGGAAAATATCTTGTCTTCTTCTTCTATCCTCTTGACTTGTAAGTAAGACCGCTGTAGACATACCAAGACTGAGTGCAGCTACACTAAACTCGTAATTCATTCATGTTTCTGGTTTTTTGAAGTCTTGGTTTTTTGTTTGGTAAGGGTTTGGAGGAGAAGAGAGGAGTGACAGAAGAAAGTATGTTCTTTGCATTTGTGTTTTCATCGTGCATTGGTAAAATTGTAACACAGTCTTTGTCCTAATAAGTGTGTCCACTAATTTGTGTCTTCACACAAAAAAATAACATTCAGTCTGTAGTACCCAGTCAGGCAACATTTACGTTCTGTGTGACGCTGTAAATCGCTGCTGCTAGCGTGCATGTAGTATATCTAAGAGATGGCCTTTTCCTTTTAAGCTCATCCCGTAACATCCTAAGAACACTTCCCATTACCTTCCTTTATTTGGAATGCAGAAACTTCACTGGTTGAGTGACAACATCTCTGCTTTCTACCAGACAATCCTGTTCTTTTCCACAAAATGAAAAAAAGAGGACAGAGATGCATAACTACCTTAATATTATAAAGGAAATAGCGTTGCTCTTGGCCCTTAGCTTCAAGGCCCTAAAAATTGTGATCTTTACCACTTTATTTCTTCTGTAGTGGAAGGAGTTCAAGTCAAAATAGTTAAAATGTGCAAACATGCGTGGTAACAACAAATTATAGTTCCTCTGAAAAAAAATGCTATATTGTGGTCAAATTCAGCCACTTAATATTTGTAAAGTCTGAAAGAAAGTAACTGTAAAAAACTTGTATCCAGATTGTAATCTAACTGTAGGTTTATAATCTTCAGTATTAAGCCGTTTGTAACTCTGCTAGGGTCTGAAGCTGGAAGATTTGTCAGGCAGCATTTCAGTTAAATACTTGAAGAAGCAATAAAAAATAAGTAAAAGCTGAAATCATTTATGATCAATTTGCAATTTTAAGTTAAACAGAGAACTTACTGGATGTTTCATGAAATTTTGACTTTATCTTGTCTTAAATTATCTAGTACATTTGTATGTCCAACTGAGATAATCGCCTTCAGTGACAGAATTGAAGAATTCAGAGCAATAAATACCGAAGTAGTAGCGTGTTCTGTGGACTCAAAGTTCACTCACTTAGCATGGTATGTATCTTATCCTTGTCTTTCACTAAAAGTTATGCATGGGTCCATCTTAGCCAAGAACCGTATCCCCTGATTTTTAGCCTATGTAGGTATTTCATAATGTGTAAAAGCACGATGCTATCGATACAAATGTTTAAAATATTTTTCAGTGGTAAAAATTTTTAACCCTAGCGCGTGAAAGTACCTTTATCTTTGAAGTTTGTTTAATATGTATTTCTTGAAACGTATCATGTCTCAATCCAAAAAATACTACAAATACAAAAAAGAGAAGAGATAAGGATGCAAGTATTTGTAAATGCATCACACTGTCCCAATTCATGAGCACATTGGTATAAAGCAAATAAGAGTGATAAGAAAGAGATCATTACTAATAGATGTGGCCAAAAACTGCCAAAGATCTACTGAACGTTTTGCTCAAACCATAAATAGCATTCATCTCCCTTGTGTGCAGAACAGAAAAAATGTCACTTGCACTAAATCCTTCTGTCTGTACTGTTCTGGTTTGTGACTTCTAACTTTGTGTAGGGAATATAAATCTTTGTGAGACATACCTCTGTATCTCATTTCTTTCAAAGGATTAATACTCCTCGAAAACAAGGAGGACTCGGACCTATGAAGATTCCACTTCTTTCAGATTTGACACACCAAATCTCAAAGGATTATGGAGTATATCTGGAAGATCAAGGGCATACACTTAGGTATTTCACTTAGTTAGGTTCTTTTTTTTTTTTTTCATGGGGTAGTACTTTAAAGAAGCATTTGGAATTTTTTTTTGAGAGCGGTTTTTACTTGGGGATTCATGCTAAGAGAAAAAATAAATATTGAAGAACACAAAAAAAATAGTCATAATAAGGCAGAACAGAGGTGCAGGTTAATATCCTGTTTAACAGCAGTCATCAGCAGGTACCTAAGGCAGGACAAACAGGCAGAATTCAGCAGAATTCCAGTTACTCAGGGACCTCCGAAGTTCGAGTGGAGTCAAGACTAGCCTCCCCTGGCAGGGCCTGTCAAAACTTTCTTTTATGTTCTGCAGAGAAGTATCCTTTTTTGGTTTTAACTTACCCTCAGCTCATGTCACCTGATACCGCAGGTAAGGAATAGTAGGTTAGTGCTATTCTTAGTATCCTAGTTAGTAGTATTCTAAGGTGGTGGGTATTGTATGGTGTTTGCAGAGATCAAATTCCTCCCATTCAGCAGACATAAAATAGTGTATTAACACAAAACTGTAATTAGTTCTGTTTCCTAACACACACACAAAAAAATGTTTTCACAGAGGCCTTTTCATTATTGATGATAAGAGGATCCTTCGACAGATCACGATGAATGACCTTCCTGTTGGGAGATCAGTGGATGAAACGCTTCGTTTAGTACAAGCATTCCAATACACTGACAAACATGGAGAAGGTGCTCTTTTAAATACTTTCACGTTGAAGATTGTTTTACTTAGAGTGGAAGCTGTATTTGTAGCTTTTTGGAAGAAAGGTACTCAGTAGCATTAGAGACTAGCTTCATGCAGTGAATGAAGTGGTTTGATTGCCCCCCTACATGATTCTGTGTTCCTGGTACCTCCACAGATTATTTCTAGCGTGGTAATTCACATTTTGCTTCACATCCATGAGAATGCAGAGCATAAAGCATTCCTTAGTCCTAATTAAGGCATTATGTACCATCTGTCACAAGGCTAAATCTGTACAAAATATGAGGCCATGAAGAATCGGGTCCAATATTTCAGTACATTTTGGCATACTAAAATAATTGAGATGCAGGCCATCCTTGTCCTATGTCATTCATTGAGGATCTGTGACAAGTAATTGAGAGTGCTTCATGTCAAGATACATGGTGATACTGTGCAAGTTAGACCACCCTTACTTGTGTTTTCTTTACAAGCACTATGTGATCATCTCCTCCTGACAAAGAAGCTTTCACTGCCTTCAGATCATTACTTTGTCTCAAGAATTCATATTCCCCCAGTTCAAGCTGGGGGAACTTTTAACGTTTCTTTAAGTAATATGTTTAAACACACACATTCATTTATTTAAAGATTTGTTTAAATATTAATAGACATGTTCAGCAGCTTAACTTCCATTTCAACTCAATTTCACCTGGCATTTGAAAGTACCTTTATCTGAAGGTACAAATCATTATTGTGTTTTGATGTACAGATTTCAAAAGATAAATGCTGATACTTAGGCTGTGCACATTTGACTAAAGAAATTTAGCCTCTCTTACTCAGTTACAAAGCTGTCTTACAGAACATTGATCCACAGGGTGTTTCCAGAGTACCACATTTCTTTGTGGAATCTCACCAGCTTTTGCATGAATGCTGAGGAGACCCTCCCTAGATGCCCTAATGGATTCTTTGCACAGAACAGGAAAAAGAAGTTCGCCACAATTCCTAATTGCATTTGTGGCGTTTTGTCTGACAGCATGCCTTAAAGCAGTGTAATATGGCATAACTCCTTGGGCTAAAGCCTCAGATGGAGAGCTCTGAATAGCTAAGAGCTTGGCTCCAGAATGTGTAACTGTACAGGTGGTCAGAGGGGCTCTCAGCCACACTGCATGTTAAGCGCGTGCTATAATGCCTTTACTCCTGAGCAAGGCTTCAAATAAAAATCACTCAGTCTCTTGTGGAATCTTTAAACTGATTTCGTTGCTAAAAATTTCCCCTAGCGTTGGTTTTAAAGAAAGAAAGGTACGTCTCTGTGTAGTCACCTGAATTTTATTGTGAAACTTTTGTTTCTGCTAGAATGGGTGTTCATTCTCAGGTACTGCTTTGCCAGTACTTTGTCTGGAAAGGCACAAGAATTAAACCAAGGGATAGACGTCCATCCAGAGATAAGCAGTTTCCATTTAACAGAAGTGGTAGGTGGTATCAGGTATAAAATGTTATGACACCATCCCATGTATAAAGAAAACTGCATATATAATAGTTGCAGATATTTCTATGTGACACGTGTGTGCTGTTTTACTTCAAGTTCAGGAAGAGAATATTGACTTCACAAAAGTGTGTGTAAAAATACTTTTACTAAGTTTGTCTTCTTTTTTTTCCAGTCTGCCCTGCTGGGTGGAAACCTGGCAGTGAAACAGTAAGTCACTGTTTATATTTAAATGCATGTACTACTAAAACACACTCAGTTATCATTTCCACTAAAGCCAAAGCCAAAATCTTTGCAACTTTCAATGAGATGATAGGAGTAAACTCACATTATTATAGTTACAGCTTTTAGATTACTACTGATTTCATTAGGAGGTCATTTCCTTCACCCTAGACATATTCCAATTGTTTCAAATTCCCTATGTATAAACAAAACTCTCGTGAGCAGCAAAGAGTTCATGATCAAGAACTTTTTTTCCTGTTAACACCTGATGAGAGGAAGTTGGAAACTCCTGAGTCTCCTGTCTTCTCAGTTCTTTGTCCATATAAATTCTCAGCTCTGTCAAGTCTTACTGTGGATCCTAGGCACTACCGAAAAAAAGGAAGATCCAAGTTCCCAGGCTGCTGTAGTATCTGACAGAGCCAGTGTGCCACTGTCAGAACTCCAGCAGAGAGCACTGCATTGCTGCGCAATAGCTCTTCCTCCTTTGTTACTACTCGCCTCTATGTGACTACAAGCAGAAGAGCTAGGGTTCAGATAAACACCCTCTGAACTTGTTTGTGTAGTCTGGGCTTGGATCAAGGCTCAGCAGAATAATGAAACTTTCACTAGAGGTCTGAGCCGCCTAGGTCAGATGAGATCACTGTCTTTTATTTGAGCATGGGGCTTTCTTCTGAACCATCTGGTGATGACAAGAGCGTTGTTGTTTAAGAGCTGGCTCAACAAAATGCAGCCTCTAAGCAGAGTAGCGAGCACTGTAATTCACAGTAAAAACAGTGGAATGTTAAACCATGTTTCTTTCCTGGATGTGAAAACTTCCCAGGATGACTGGAGGCTAGGTGTCACCTCTTTCAAGCTAGCAGAAGAGTGTCTTAGTGGTGGAAGCTGGATATTAAGACTAAAATGGAAGAGGGCTGGCTGGCCTAACAGACATACTTTGGCACTGAAAAGTTCTGCCCTTCATAACCATGGATTACCTAAATAATATGACATTAACATATTTTGTAAAAAACAGTCTTAGAAAGTTGAGATTAACAGCTCCAATACTACCAATTTAAAGGTCTAAAACAATACATAAGCATTCTCTTTCTCCTCTGAGAAAAAGACGCAGATAATTTAAATAGCAAAGTAGTTCAAAAAGACTTTCTCAAAGATGTAGCCATGCCTTCTAAATGTGTTTGATTTAATTAGATCAAACCAGAGGAAGCCATGAGAGTGTGGTGGCCAAGGGAAGAACTGTAAGTAAATTCTAAGACTCTTGATTACAGATGTTAATTTATCAAAATATCTTGCTTTTGGGGCAAGCAACATAGATGTATGTGCTCCCAACTGTCAAAATTCTTCCTTCGGTAGGCTGCACTCTCTCTTCCACCGATTAGTTAAATCTTTCTGCTACTGCTGTTAGGTATCTTTAGAGGTAAACAGTAATCTAGTATCAAGTTAACTGACAAATTACTCTTTGGTGTTCCTTGTGGGTTGGCCTTAGCATCATATTATGAGATACTATGCTGTTCTGGTTTTATAGTTTGTTGCATTTGCATGGTTCTGTTTTTAGACTAACATTTTCATTTTCTTTCTTGCACAGATAATTCCAGATCCAGCTGGAAAACTGAAGTATTTTGATAAACTAAACTGAGGCTTGCTTCTGCTGAATTACATAGGTCACATTCAACTTGATTTTTGCCAATAAAATTTCATTAATTTTGTTACTTTCATGAGTTTGACTGATATGTAACTGCAGTAGACCATTAAAGGTCTTGTTGCTTAAACAGAAGTCTAACCTGCGTGAAGCACAGGTACCTCATTAGTTATCAGAGAATATTCTTGTGAAATACGTTTTCCCTGTAAGTCTTGTTTAGATGCTTAGTTTTCCCAAAGTTTACTTCTCTTACTGTCTCAGGCTTAGATTCATGACTTTTGCTATTGACTACCTAATTTCTGCAAAAATCTTGTCTGCTTGGTCACATTCTAGGAGCTGCAGCTAGAAAAGAGCCACTGGATTACAGTACATTAGTCTGTAGCCCAGGGGCAACAGCAGCTAATCCAAAAGCCAGAAAGAGTTACAGTTGCAGAATTAAATTTCTCGTCTGTCCAAAGCTGGAAAACATTTTTAAACTACCAAGAACATATCCTATGCTACATAAATCAGTACAACTGCACTGAAAAAAATACAGCTATGCCAGTTCATGTGGTTCAAGAGCTGAACCAGTAGTTTTTTCCATGCTTGTATTTGTAGTGTACATGCTGATGAGATCGATTCCATTTCATCCGGTCTGAATTTTTTCCCTAGCGCTACACTGTTAACAGATGTACATAGTGGTTAGGGTCCTGTGCTGCTCTACTCATTAACCATGGCCCCTAGCTTTAAGGGAGTAATTGTAATCTTTCCCAAGATTAGTATTGACATGTCCGGTGACCATCAGAAACTCTTGTGGCTCATGTGCATGAATTTCTTCTTTCAAGGGAAAAGCACATCTCCACGTAAGACATACTTCATGCTTGTGTGCACTGGAGATCTCTTTCATAAGAATGTCTTCTCTTGCTCCTTCCCACCTCTCCCTCTTTTTAACATGGCGTTCTAGAGTCAGTGCAACTGGAAAAACAGCACCTGAAGCCAGCGTCAGCCCTTCACCAGGGTCATCCTTGGAAAGGCCACAGAGAAGGCTTCCCCCTTGCTCCAGTCCAGCGCCGCCACATTACTACTCTCGGATGGATCCCACACTCGTGAGAACTCGCCTCCCCTTCCCCCACCAGACCATACAATTCCCTCGCCTATACAGACACTTCAGTCCAGTTCTGCAGAACTAGACCAGCAGTTGCATTCTCACTGTAAAGTTACCTGATTTTCTAGACTTTGGCGAGTATTGAGCAGCTCTCCGGATTAGTCACTGCAGACAGAAAGCAGAGGTGGCTGCTTGACTTTTGCTTCAGCTCTGATGCAGATAACACCTAAGCACATGCCTGGGGCAGAGGGAACCACAGCCAGAGCAAGCAGAACTCCACCAAGCCCCAGCCCCACCCCAGTCCCTGCGAGGCCTGGGGAAAGGAGGAGCTCCTGATCGCATTCAGAGGAGAACTGAGACACAGCGGGACCAATGCCAAACGCCAAAGGCTGGTAATATGCTGCTCCAGCCTGTGTGACCTCAAAGACCAGAGGGAAGCATGTAGAGAGGCAGTTTCTCACATTACTAAGCTGTAAATCAGCCGCTTGAATTTTACTCGGGATTTTGTTTACAGCGTTTACCAACACTGAAACACCAAAAACATCAACACAGAGAATGTTCAAATAACTGCAAGCCACTGCAGCGTGACAAATGCAGGCCCAGCTATTACATGGATATTCATAAGCAGCCCAACAAACCCAACATTCGTGCCTGCCTTAGAAATAGTGCTTGTGCCTCTTTAGCAGCTTTGCCTGCCTCTCCAGCCTGGTCGCTCTCATTCACACCTAATACTCTGCCAGCAGCAAAAACCTCTGTGGCGCTAAGCCAGCAAATGAGACGTTATAAAGCGAGAGACAAGTTATCACCTGCATGTTGAACGCACTCCATCCAGCCCATGGCTCCATGCGGAGCCAGGCGAGTAGCAAGTTACAGCAACAAAACCTCGGGTTCTATTGCTGTAGCACATCCAGCAGCAACAGCATCGAACAAATGCAGATGTTGAAAGCCGAGAAATAAAACAGGACTGAGAACACTCAATGACTGAAGAAAACTGAGGCCATCTGCACACTTTGAACATTGCAAATTTAGGTCTGCAGCAGTGTAACTGTGCCAAATTTGAAGGCCTCAGCCCTCTAAATGCATGTGGTAAGGAATGGGCTAAGGAATTATTTTTGTTTTTAAAGCAGCTCAATAGGAATAAAAAGTCACAGGGAACTAGTCCTTAAGCAAAGACCTGAGTTGGCATGTCACATATTTGAAATGAACGATTATTTCTATGGAAAGAGAGAATGGGGGTTTACAGAGATTTGGATATGCTGGTAGGGAAATTTAGGAAGGAAAAGATTGGGCAAAAAAATGCCAAAGTGCTGGTGTTTGAGGGGAGGGGGGCAGGACAGGAAACAAAGGCAGATGCTCAGTTACACACTGCCTCCAGGAAAATGGGAAACCAAAGGACAGAAGATGAGAACCCTGAATAGAAGAATAATATTGGAAACTCAGTGGGGGGCAGGGAGGGAGAAATACTGAAGTCTGTGGGTTTGGGGTCACAAAGATTTGCAGCTGTGCAAGACAAATGGCAAGCTGAGGATCTGGCTTATCACTGCCTACTAAAGCTACTGCCTTCCTCTTGCTCTACTACTGAAAACTTGGTTTCAGCGTACCTTGGGATAACATGTACCATTTAATAGCATCAGCTGATTTCTGTGCTACCCTCCATCATATAACAGCCTGACGAGCAGCTCTAAGCAGTACAGGGCTTCCTTGGGTGGTCGTTCCCCCGGCTGCAAGGAGAAATCAAGGAAGGAGTGACAGAAAGCAGAACTAGAAACTAACAATACATAAACAGAGCGAATAAAGCTCTTCAAAGTACAGGGCCCTATTCTGAATTGACATTTTGTGGAAGAATCATGCTCTTTGACCTTCACATATGTACTCTACATACACCTGATAAATGCAGTAAAATAGTAATGAAATGATAACACAACTTTAAGGATGATGCTGCAATAGCTATTTCGGAGGCTCGGGTGGCTGTTTAATTCTTTGTATTACATAATCAGCAAGTCGAGGGTTTGAGATCTTCCAGCAAAACCATCAAGAAAAAATTAATTTCAAAATCAGTCTACTAGTACCAGTATCTCAGATAGGATTATCCAGCAGGCAAAGAAGTTTAAAGGTTTGCTTTGCCCTTCTGTGTTTCCATTAACGGACAGCTGCAATCATCCTTCTAGTTCTGGTCTCAAAGTCTGTCTCTTATATTGAGCACATATAAAATATGTCTGAGCTGAAGGACAGTTACTGGGACACTAAGCAACACTTGAGTACTTCAGTATCACGTATGGTCTGCATTTGACAAAGATAAAATATAGGTAGTTTCAATTAAACAGCTGCAGTTGATTCTGACTCCTTAGGGATAATGAATGCTGAGGCAGTACAGAAACTCACTCCTCTTCCATGTGCGCATCACTAATTCTTGCCTAGTGCTTGGATTAGGGATTGCCATGGCCTTGTTGGCATACCTGGAAATGTCTTATGCACAAGTGTAGGAGCAAAATCTTCAAATAAGCACAAGTGGGACAAAAACTAAAATCCTAATTATCTTTTAGGCAACAAATAAAAGTGACATCTTCTGAAAGAAAGAAGATCCACCAGCAAACTTCACTGAAGACCACATTGCGCTGGACATCCTTAGCACTGCTTGAAACATGACCCTTTCAAATGTTGGTGCAGAGAGTTGAGTCTAAGAACCTGATTTCCAGCTGACAGTTTGAAAGCAGTGATCCACATCACGGCAACTTCAAATGAATTGAAATAGAGCAGGCAGTGCCACCTGCAATGGTCTCTCACATAACAGTAACTGAACAAATGACAGTGGTCTGTTCTTCCAGTACTCTTCACCTGAGGTTTGAAATAGGGGAAGAATTAAATCTCACACAACTCTGCTTCCCAAACCCTGGGATGTATTCACGGGCCTCTCTTGGAAACGCATGAAACGCAGGTGCACAGAGCTGCCATCATGAACTTATCTTTTCAAAGGAAAAAGCAAAGAGCTTCTGCAAAGCAAGTAATTACTAGTAGTAAGAAACTGCCTTCAACTTCCACTGCTGTTTTGGGCAAGCCTCTCACACACCTCGACTGCTCTCAGCAGTCAGAGATGCTTTATACACCAGTGAGGTCTGCCGGTGAAAGCCACCTCTCCAAGCAGAAAGGATCTAGCTGGGGTAGGAGCTTTTGTGACAACCCCTCCACCACCACCACCTTTGGGACGGGTACTCCAGCAAGCCTGCCTCACTGAACAACCCCCTCAGATGCTGCCCCACCACCCTCAGATGCTCCGAGAAAGCAGCCAGCCCTGCCTCTCCTGCAATGCAGAGCCCCGGCACTAGCCTACTTGCAATGCCTGTAAGAAGGAACTCACTTTTAGCAGCATTTAATTCTGGAGATGACTCCCCACCAGCCTGGCGGACACAGAGGGCCCAGAGGACTGATCCCTGCTGCAGGACTGCACCTGAATTTTCTGCTGAACAGTTACCAGATAAAGTAAAGAAGCAACACTGTGAGCAGGGACCAGAACCCCTACCACTGTCCTTTCTGAGTGCCCCAAGCACATGTCCCCAGAGCCATGCTCCCCTCCTTCAGAAATCTCCCGTTTCTGCTACGTAACAGAAGATAGAAGAGTAAAGAGCAGCCAATGCCCAGAAGTGTCTCCAGCCTCACGGATAGGAGCCCTGCAGGGACGAGGATCCCTTGCTGTCAGGGCCAGGGCTCCAGTATGTTTTCTATGCAGGTATCGTCATCCAACTACACCTTCCACAAAATGGAGTCCCCAGTTTCTCTTTCATGAAAGCTGAACACTTAGCCTCTTATTTTCCTGTTAGCTAGTGCCTAGCCCGTGAAGAAATAATCTCTCCCACACCTAGTTAAAAATGCATTCAGAGGAGGACCAGCAATCAAACAAGTCTGTCACCAGACAAAGGCTGGACTGAACGTACAGTAAAACCAATTAAGCATGCAGTAAGTTTAGAGCGGTTTTCTGAACTAAACCTTCAGTCAGTGGCCCATGCTGCACCAGCTCCAGCAAGCTTCTTCCCAGAATGCTGTATACCAGGACGTGGCTGCAAAGGAATCATGCATATTTGAAGAAGGGCTACTAGAAGTTGTTACAGTAAGTTTGAGCAAGTAATTTTAATTTTTTTTTTTTTTTTAAACACGGAAAAATAAAAACATTGAAAACAAAGTGCTTTTTCGGGCACTGAGCTCAGCCAGTCCCACAGAAATCTCCTTTTATATCACCATTAACTATTGAGAGGGTTAGGGAAGGCAATCCAGCTACCAGACTTCCTCTTCCTCGCTGTATTCCAAGATGCGATGGGCACAGAAAAATTTACTTCCCACTACACAGCCGCCGCCAATTACACAGATAGGTTCACTATAAATAAGAAGATTTCATACAGATACCTTTAGGCTTGTGTGGTAATGGTTAGTCACTTACAGCAGTGACAGGCTGGTCATTAAGATACAATATAAACTCAACATTAATTACTATGTTAAAATATTTTCATTCTGAGTATGAGATCGGAGAACAATTTTATCTCACACACAAGGGTATACAGCAACGTGCATAAATACTACCCTTGAACAAAGATACATTTAGCCTATTATCAGAGAGGGTGACAACTTGGAGTTACCTTCTGAGTAAAAATATGTGAACACATATTCTTTCTGTTTATTACTACATATATATGTATATCTTTTACATATGTATATATATACACACATTCTGTATATACATTTCTATAACTACTGTGATTGTGGTACATGATTAAGTTATCATGAACTTTGAAAACACACTAATTCTTCTAAGCATCTTCATTTGTGGGATTTATTTTCTTCACTGTGTCCAGAGGTTTTGATGTCACGCCTTGCTCCGTACTCTATTACCTCTTTTTCTCCTCTCCAATCCCCTCCTGAAGGCTGAATTTTAAAATTATGATAAATTCATATTTAAATACAGCTGAAAAGGCAGTAGAGGAAGAACTTGGTACCCCCTTAACTTACAAATGTTATACAGAAGTGACCCAGCTAGGACCACTGGGTCCATAATAAAAACCTGCATATTCAGGAGTAATACACAGTTCTGAAACAGATCCCCCCACGTCCTGCCTTCCTGCTTACTTTTTAATAGCCAACAGTGATCCATGCAGCAAGGGGAGAAGCAGCTGGGATAGAATTTCAGTTCTTTATTTGAGTGGTCAGTCAAGTATATTCAGCTTCCAGAGTTTTAAAAAGGAGAAAAACAGAAAATACAATACATATCCATGGTAGCATAACCACTAAAGGAAAAGATTATAACATCATACAGCTGAATCGGCACTGGCATGTGGCTGAAGAGAGAAACCCTATGTAAGGAACCAAGACCTTACTCTCACTGCAATGCATTAATCTGATCCAAATCAGGCAACACCCCTAGGCCTCCATTGGAGAGCTATTTAACTTAGAAATACAGGCAGCCAAATCCTAGAAAGGAAAGGCTGATTATTATGCTGGTTATTACAATGCTCACTCTCCTCACACAAATAGCAATCAGCTGTTAGAAGCCATGAACTTCATGCTATCCTAGCACCAAAGGAAGCTGGTCCTAATTGTGAATTTCTCAAACTTTCTTACTCAGAATAAAATTTCAACATGTTGCTTTATCAACTTGTTTCATACATCTGCGCTGATTCACATCATTTCTACTTGCTGCTTCCTGATTTCAAAAGATTTTAAACCTAGCGGGGAAGCTGGATTCTCTCATGTATTAGAAGACATAATATTTCATCCATTTAACCTACCATTGAGCCTAACTACTCCTCATTGGGTGTCTTGATCAGACAGGACATCAGTCTTGATTTGAAGGTATCAGAGGTCCAATTTTGTGCTTGTGACTAATCATCCTCACTGCTAAACACTGATGCCTCCTATCCACTCACTTTCCTAATTCCCGGATGTTGGGCTTTATCTGCCAGATGTTGGAGATTATAAAAACTTTCTCCACTGCATTAGAAGCACTTCAGTATCAAGTATTTTCTTCCCGTTACATATATGCCACAGTTATGTCCACCATGGTGTCCCCTCTGTGCTGGGGAATTACTCCGTCCCTCACAGGTAAACTTGACAACCTATAAAGCTGTGCAATACTCATATTTCATTACAGCCTACCAAGGAACCAGACAAATAATCCAGCTGAGGATGTTGTCCTCTAGCTGTACCACCCCTCAGTGGGATAAAAATCCTCCCACCATTCAGCAGCTGACTTGGGAGCTGCTCAGCACAGATGCTCTGGACCGTAACTCCAGCATCAAGGATAACCATTACCATTTGAGAAACATTTTACCTTTTCTGCTCCAAATCCCTAACAAACCAAAACGTTCTGCTCTACAATGCCATTTCCCAGTCCTACTCAATCTCACCAATCAGATCTCTACTCTACAGGCCATAAGAAACAATTCATTAAGGAACTCACTTAGAGTTGTATTAAAAAAAAAACCCCAAAGTTAGAAGAAGCTGGCAAGGACTGACCGTATGCAAACAGAATGCCAGAAGAGACCATCTGGCCACCTCATTTCATTACAAAAATCAGTTTCCTCCCAAGGGAACATGAAACCATTCAAAACAGAAGCTGTACCAACCTTGTAAAATCCCAGCTGATGGGAAACACCTGCTTTACATTGGGCACACACTAGTAACTTCGTAGCTTATGCTGCTGCCCAGATGCATGTGTCCTTGTTAAAAAAAATAAGACCCTAAACCTAGTTTACACAAGAACATAGGTCAAATGGCTTCATCTCTGTGTATCTACTTATTGCACCTATTTTTCTGATAGAACCTCTATCCCTTATCAGGGAAACACAAAGAAGAGCAACTAAGGGAAAGAAGGCAGATGGTGACAAGACAGCAAAGACTGTAATGAGATCTCTCAAAGCAGACAAAGAGAAGCTATCTAAAGCTTAACATTATATTTTTTCAGCCTTTTTTCCTAGCATCGGCATGTAAAAATAGATTTCAACAAATCCTAGTAGCAGAGAATAAAAAATCGAAATATATGCAAATACACAAACAGCACTAAAAAGATACTTTCTGTTGTGGGGGTTGGGTTTGATTTAGGGCATTTTTTTGGTGGCTTTGAGTTTTTTTGTTTGGTTGGTTGTTTTTTTTAAGTATTGCAAGCACATGTCTGTTAGCCATCTCTGGCGACAACTCTTTCCAAGACAGCATGCTGCTACACTGCTGATGCAGCATTCAGTGTGTGTCAGATTTCTTTCATGGTTGCAGCAAAGTGTCGCTTCCCATCTAAATACAACATGGACTCTGAAATAAGGTGGAGAAAAGAGAGAACCACATTAGTAACTTAGCGTCAATACTGTTCAACTACAGAGAACGCTAAGATCAAGAAGCACTCCACACTGTCATCAAAGCATAAAATAAATATGGTTTGCCCTGAAAACCTGCTAAATTATTCAAATGCTAATAGTTCACCTATTAAAATAACCAGTGTTCCAACAGAAAGAAAGCCGTCTTGTTTGCAGAGTTATGATGACAATGCAATTAACTGGATACTTGCCTCCATAAGTTTTGGGGACAACCCGTGGGACCTCATTTTCTGATATAAATGTAAAATGGAAGATATTGGTTGTCTGGTGCTCCCTGGTATCTGCATCATAAACCTCACTGTGTACTCGAACCTGGATGTAGTTTTTTTCTGTGTAACAGACCTACATAGTCAAGACAAGAATTTTAGTTCATAATTTATCACTGGCACTGAAAAACTGTGACAGACTTCATTGCACGGTTTAAGAAGAAAAAGTCATACGCTCTCATAATGCACTCTTCATTACCAGTGATTAAGAGTGACTACAGCAAAGATAAGTTTTTCTCCTTTTCAAAAAGAAATCAACTCTTACCTGTCCAGAGAGCAGTAGTAAGGATCCAACCTCAACTGGCCTCTGAAACATGATATCATCAACAGATACAATAAAAGGTCTGGAACCCCTGAGCAAGAAAAAGAGAAATTTCTTCTCAAGAATAACGAGGGTGTTTGGAGAAATTTCAAATATTTCATTGTCAACATTTTAATGAAGAGTTACTAGAAAATAGACTTCTCTCTTAAACACAGGCCACAGAAAGTGCTAAAGAATGTCATTACCCATGACAAAAATAACTGGAGGAAACCTCTCACATGCATAAAAATACACACTCTCTAAGGACACGTTATTGCATCATTATTGTATCTTATGACTTAAACTTGCTAGGCAATCTTCATGCTATTATTGCTCAGGCCTCAGTTTTCCAAGCACTGACAAAAAACACTTGACTTTCTATCAGGCTATGCATGTTCCATTAAACTCACGCATAGATCTTTGCTGGGTGATGATCTCAGTCACACTTTCTGAGCACAAGCAGTTACAAGAAGTTCAGAAACGATTCCTCTTGTGTACAGAATGAAGACATGTAATATTTACTTAATAGAATGTCTATTTTACATGGTTAGAAAGAAAACATATCTTCAAAAGTCAATCTCAATAGCTTGGTAAAATAAAAGGAAACAGAAAAAGGATGCATTTTCTATCTTGACACATAATGTTTAAAAACCAAGCTCCACAGAGCAAGATGCAAATCTCTTCATAAGTACAACAGATGCTCTAAGTAAAACAGTGCTGTGCACTAATAATTCAAGACGTGCAAGATCCTACCAGGCATCTAGGTCTTTTCTACTCAGATTGTCATTAGGTTGGTTAGCCTGGCTTCCCAACCTATGTATATGTGCACGGTGCTCTGGATTATATACATATTGCAGGTCTACAACTCACCCGTAGCTGCAAGCAGTTGCCCATCCCAATTCAAACGCCTTTCTCATGAGAAAGCCCCCAAAGATCCTATTGAAGATGTTCCGTTCCTGTATGTAAAAACAAAAATGAAACTGGTATATTACATATATTCTTTTCAAAGCATGGTGTTGAAGTCTGCACTTCAGTTCACAGTATTTAACAGAACTCCCAGCATCTGAATGTATAAAAAGCACTTCTGAAATATATTTGCAAAAGTCCAAATGGCTGAGGCAACTTTACTTAATAGGAGCTCATCCAACTCATTCGACAACATAAGATAAAAAGTCAAAATTGCGTCAGCAACCAGAGGCCCAACTTAAACACTTTGCAAAGGAATTTCTTTACACAAAACAAATACTCTGGTAAGAAAACAAGGTAATTAAAAATCTTGTATTTTGTAGTGGCAATACACACAGATAATAGAAAAATGGCAAAAGAAACTAAGACCTAAATACATTGCAAGGACTGCAGAACCAAAACAAAATCACGGGTTGACTAGTCTTACAAGACAATTCATAAGTAACTGTTTCTGTAATTCATTAATATTTTTCAAAATACCTGAGGATGGCAAATCTGTAGGCCTTTTAGCTTTGCGTCTTCCATCCACACTGAATTGGGTGGTAATTTACGACTCCGGAAACTTACTGTCCTTTGGAAGAGACAATAAACTTTATAGCCCTCATTACCAGAATTCAGCAAGTCAAAAACGCACAAATAGCAAATACAGACATACACTAAAAAGAAAAACCAAACAAACAAACCAAAAAAAACCCCAAAACCAGAAATGCTATCACTAAGAGCTGTTTCAACTGACCTTGAAACCTTATATAAAGTGACACTTTGATTTGTTACTGCAATAAGCCTACACTCCTAATCTTTCAAAAATTTCTGCTAACATTCAAGCTTATGTGAATGAAAAAACTCGAGAAAGGTACATAAAAGAAAAGATAAATCACAACCACAAAGCACACTCTTTGCCAGAAAAGCCTTACTCTGGTTTTTAAGTCATAATACAAATTAAAAGCACACAAGGAGCTAACAGAGTAATTCAACATCAAACATGTAGACAGTTTGAGGTTTTCAAATCCAGACAGAAGGTGTATAAAATACATCTGCTAATTTTAAGGGAAGGCATGTCTCACTTTGGTAAACAGCTTTGAAAATAACAATTGCGTAATGTTAGTATGTTAAATAAATTGTAAATTATCCACAAACACAACATTGCACTAATGTCATTAGGCATTGTTCTATCACCACTGGCACTGGAAAATTTCGCACAAATCTCAAGTATAAAAGAAGTACACCAACACTAGTCTCCCTCATATAATGTTGTCAGATATTATAGTTAAAACACATTGCAAGGTTACATGGTCAAAACATGGCCAATTCCTGCCCTCAGTTTTTTTCCTAGATATCATGGCAGAAAAATCATAGACTGTGCAAGTCACGTGGCTGCAAAACCATTCCATTCCCTTATTTGGTTAAACATCATTAACCTTTTTCCTCAAGATTATTCATAACAGAAGCTCTTTGTACTAACTCTGTCACTTTCACCACACCTAGCACTCTTGAATGACAGATGACTAAGAACTGCAGACGTATTAAATTTTGTACCTGTGTTTCAAATAAAACGCCCCAGAGTTTAAATCAGAAAATGGAAAAACAAAAAGTGTACGTTTATTCCAGCCTACCTTCTTACGAGCAACCACTCAAAAGGTATACTACTTTTCCCCTCTCATAAGACTTCAGTTCTCCTCCCCCCCTCCCCTTCTTGCCTTGTGTCCAATGTATTAAGGAATATGTCATGAACAATGTTTCTTTCTTCTGCAGTGGGAGCCATTTTCAGTAAGGAGGCAGTGCTGAAATCAATCCTCTTCAGCTTGTTCGCTAAACATTAAAAAAAAAAAAAAATTCACATTAGAGTCCGAAGGGGGAAAAAAAAAAACCACAAATGAAAACATTTGGCTTGGTTCTGGAGATTTTAACCTGGAATTAGCTCTCTCTTCCCTTTTTTCTTTTCCTCCCTGTAAGTTAAAAGCTGTAACTTCACAGTCCCTGCTCAAAGTTCACTGTTACCTCACCAACGTGACTAAGACCTTTTATACATACACTATGATACCCACCCACCCCTCCTACAGAAAACTTAAGTAGTCCCCTCAAAGTACAGAAAAACATATCAAACAAGAAACCCCACAGAACAATCTTTTTCAGGTTTTGCCAATGGTACAAGAATGCAAATTTATGATAGAACTCATTACCACAGGCCACAATGATTGAAATTTTAGCTTAAAAGATCTTCTGTTCAGTTTATTCAGTCTTAATGTTTCTCTAATTCTCTGCTTCAAAATTTCAGCTTGAAACAAAAGATGGAGTTAGACGCTCCTTCCCCTGCTCTCCCCCTTTCTTCTTCTGAGATTCTTTCCAAGAAGAACATGGGTACCCAGACAGGCAAGGAGCTGTGATGCAGCCAGCAGACCCACCATGGGGGCAATCAATCAGCCAGAGCATGAGGAAAGCCTGTGCTGCACTCAGATCTGAAGTGCCGCAAGCATCCTGGAAACAGAGAAGTCATGGGGGGGATGCAGAGCACATCAGGAGTGCCCTTGTCTGTCAGTTTAGCCAAAGTGGTTCCAAGAAGGCTTTTAGTAGGCTTTTAAACTCTCTTACACTACTGACACACAAGACGGAACGGAAATCTGATTTTAAACAAATCAGGAGCATTTCTAAGTAGCAGAACTTCTTAAGTCTACTTCCTTCCAGCTACTAAGGTGAACCTGAGGCAGATGTGTGTACTGCCAGGAAGTATGACATACATTCCCCTTGCCTGAAGATCTCTTCTTCCTCAGGGGTCTCAGGAACGAGTGGATTAACAAATGCTGGCCTACGGACAGGAATTTTAAGTTACAAACATTATAAGAATTTGTCCTGTGAATACATTACAACAGTCTTCCATGTTTGTTTACACACGTTACAAGGTGAAAAGACATACGCTCCAGATTATGTGGCAGCTGCCAAGAGAATATCCGATTAGCTTTAACTCTGAAGAAGCAGTTAAGTGATCCAACCACTATCTAGTATGACTGAGAAAAAGTAAGCAAGGCATCTGTGCTTCTTAAAGAGCTAAAACTGTACCCATAGATTATAAGGAATATTATTCAAGCAGAAAGCTGCTTAGAAACTCAGCAAATGAAGATGTGATGATCTAGGATAGTCTAAAAGAGATACACAAAACTTGAACGGTATCACTCCTCCTGGAATAGAAAGAGCACAGTGCCATAGCTAGCAAGTGTTCTTATAATCTACACGTTCCCATGACACCCTTATCAACAGCCAAAAGCTGTTTACTACATGTACTACTTATCAAAGAAGATGATATGAGGCCGCCTGGAGTACAAATTTGCATGTTTATTTTACTGCACAAATAAGTTTACTCTAACCTAATTATATAACACTTAATTATTTCTTTTCACAAGGCAAGGCAAATGCTTATTTTCAAGACCCATTCTTCCCCATAACTTCCGATTATTATTTTTCCAATTACTATTTTTGGAAGAGTTCACCTCTATCCCAGGCCTTTACTTGGCCTGGTGACAAGAGGCATTCAGAGAGGGCCTTTTCACTTGGAACAAACTACTCTTTCCCGGTTTGCTAAAGCTCTGGATTTTGAAGACGCGCCAGCTCCTTCTCCATTGCAGAGCTCATTCTCTCTCTCCTCAGCTCAGGACACATTTACAACAGCTCTCCTGCCCAAGCCCCAAGCTGCTAAGATGCAAGTTTGCTATGGTCTAAAAGCCACACAACCAAGTTTCTGTGGCACTATAACCCACCTAACATACCCTGTACCTCTCCGAAACGTTTTTACCCCACATAGAATAAATACCCTCCTTATGTGGACACAATGCTTCCAAAACACAGCTGGCTTGTGGCCAGCTGGCTTGAAGAACAGCCACTGAAGTTTGTATCTATCTGCACAAGTCCATATAGGCTTGTCCTCAGTCAATCTGCTAGTGCATAATTACATCAGATTTGATGCAATTCTTTCGCGAAATAAGTCCTTAAAATGGGAAACATAAATATAAGTATTTTTTTAAAATGTATAGTATGAGAAAAGGTTCTAAAAAAATCTCATAAATCTGAAGGAAACCAACCTAATAACTACTTATATTATTATCAGGACTAAATAATTATGTCAAGCAAAACCCCTTCATTAAACATATCCCTCTTCATTAAATACAGGCAATTATTTAAACTAGTTAGAAACAGAAAATTGTTTATTAAATACAACCATTTTTTCTAGTGCTGGAGTCATATAAACCAAAACTGAAACTGAGCAGTCTGCTAGTTTAATGACCAAGGAATTACAGCGAGTGAAATCAGAAAAATAAGAAACTTAATTTTGTTTTAGTTCTGTGAGAATACTTATCAGTTCCATGTTACTTACTTAACCAAGTTTTAGGCTGTTACTCTGATGACACTTATCGCATGTCTATTAGGGAATTAATGGCATTATTCACTCAAAGGCTATTTAACCATTGAGACTCAATCTTTTCATTTTTTAGGGCAAAAAAGCAATTAATTCTAACAGCTACTGTAGAATGCAAGTGGGTTTCTAGCCAATTCATTCACCTCTACGTTCATCAAGCCAGTTATTCAAACACAGGGAAAATCTGTTAAAGAAAAGGGTTAGATCCCAAGACTAACAGCAATTCCCGGTATCATCTGACTGCTGAAATCAATGCTCTGAAGCTTGTCCCAGGAAAGTAACACTTGCCAGCAGAAAGCTTCGACTGTAATTTATTTATCACCTACACTATATAGTTTCTACACATACATAGCAAGCTGCCATGTTCACTATTTTTACCATAGCAGGAGTCTGAAGACTATATTCCTGTCCTACAAATTACCGTTTATTTTCTGGATCCCGGGCCACCATGACAAAGGTTGCATCTAACACAGGGCTGTAATCACCATCATGTAGCTAAGAGAGACAGGAAACAATTATATTTTTAAACTCTAAAATTGTAAATGTGCTTAGCAAGCTATTCAGTTGCATTAACTATGCCATCATACTGTTAACGTCACTTACTTTCACTTTCTGTCATCCCTTCCAAGATCTCTCACAATTGGTCAAAGAAGGAAATAACATAAATTAAAATTATAGTTTCAGGAATTCTCCAATGTAAACACTAAGCAGGGAACGCTTATTAACTATTAGTTTCAGCTGGGGGGCAGGAGGAAATCAACACAGGCATTGTAAAAGGATCCGCTTACCCTTTGTTCTAAGAAATGCCAAAACAACAATTTGTTGTCAAAACCAAATTGCTGCTGTTGCCAGCACCAGGAAGAGTTCAGACAACAAAGGTGTAACATTATCTTCTACATCAGAGACTTTATTTAAGGTGACAAACTGAATCAAAAAATATTTACCTATCTGAATTATAGCCACTAATACCACTTAGGTGTTTATAGCGTAGCTTTATTATTCTAAATAATTAAATTACTGAATTAATGTTTCAGTTAACTAATCAACTGACCGTAAATATTGAATCGAAACATTAAGGAATTTTTAATTGAGTTATTAATATCCTTTCTGCTTCCTGCAGTGTAGCCTGGTTACATCCTTCATTTAATTTATTTCCTATTATTTAGTATTTAATAACTTATTACAACAATTATGCTACACGGTAGATAAAATTAACACAAGAGATACAATTTAATGCTGAATCTGAATACCAACATTAAAATTCATAAGTCTATAAAATGCATACATATAAGGAAAATAAAGTTTTTCAAAAGCAGGGAGAAACTTCTTTAAGAAAATGCAGAGCACAGCCACCTTTTTTTCTGTAGGAGTACTGCGTTCCAGTTTAATTACAAAATGGTGGTTAAGAAAAATCCATGTCTTGACAGAAAGATTAGCCATGGAGTATCTTGCTGCACCTAGACTATTGGAAGTCATCTTGGTCCTTAAACACTAGGGCTGTTTCAAGCCCTTCAAAACTAGCTATTTTAGAAAATATAATTTAGACTGCTAATGTCATCATCCAGAATTCACCCTGAAGCACCTCATGACTGTCGTAGGACGGAGAGAAGTCACAGGAACTAACCTGCAGCATGTGCATCTTCACTTCCATTGAGGTCCTTCCAACCCAAGAAACATTGCCTGTGAATTTGATGTCACAGTCTGGATATATAATCTTCTTGCACAAATCTACAAGACAAACATTAGAGGTTACTGGAGACATCTAATATTAGAAAGACTGGATTCTCTAAGCCCTTTTTCTGTTCTGTAAGTGGCAACACACACAAAGACAACCCAGAAAAGACAGCCATTGCAATGGAGGAGACTGCCAGCCTGCAGTTTCTGCCTTATTGGACTTCTAAAGCCAGAACAGGAGGCGCAAGTAGGCATACAAGTGGCAGATGGATGGCAGACCCACAGAAGCGTTTAGCAGAATACATGACACAAGCAAGGTCCAGCTCCACCAGAACAAACACTGTTCAATAATGAAGCTAAGAAACTCACGTGCCAAAATAAAACCAAACACAGAAGTGCAGGAAGCATGAAAGTCACATTTTGAAATGAAGGGAAATATGAAATGCTGAAAAACATCTACAAAATCCTCTTCCCTTCTCCTTTCAACAAAAGCCACAGTAATCAGAGTTCAAAGCCAAACAAGATGAAGTGAACTAAACAGGAGAGAGAAGGTATCCTCAGTAACAACCATGGGAAGGCAGTAGCTGCTGAAACAGTAAGACAAACAGATGAAACCATTTCTACTGATCAAATTGCCACTTACTGATTTTATCCACCAGAGCTGTAACTATTGATAAGGGAGACCTTGGCTGCATTTCCTGCTTGGTGTGAGTGTAGCAAATTAGAACTGTGGAGAGACCAAAAATGGGAGTCAGCTCTCAGTTCTCCTATACTTTAACAAAAACTTCAGTGGAGAAGATCAAAGCCATCTTTGTGAAGCACGAGAAGTACCTGCAAAACTAAAGTACCATATGATAGGATTGCACACAACTTCCACATTTTCATGTATGTAACTCTCAGGATTGCTATAAAGAAAACAGAGATTCAACAGCTGTCTCAGCTATAAGCATATTTACTTACTACAAAGAGAAACTTAGCTGAGCACTTTATATCAATCCATCGCTCCTCTACTTCCAATCCCGCTTAATCTATTCCCTTTACCCCTGCAGCCCACTGCCTCAGATCCTTCCTACCTCCTGTTTTGATTTCATGCAGGTTGTCCAAGGATACATGCTATCTGGGGACTTATTTTCAAACACCGATTCCTTTAAAGAGGTGCAGATTAGATAAACTGTGCCTTACAGGCATAAAAGCATAGTCAGAGGTATTTATCACACTGTAATTACTACTAGCCAAACCACTATTTAAATTAATTAGCTCTGCTCACAAGAGCACGTTCAAGTAAACAGACTCCTTAGAGTAACACAAGGCTGCAAAGACCTTTTTTCTAGTACTCAGGTGATTTTCACTCAACACAGATTTCCATAATCAAAAGTTTGTACTTAATGAGATAAAAGAGAAGGAAGATCTCTGTCCTTCCAGGTAATCTTTTTTCTTCCCCCTAAAATTACTAAAGTCACAATTCCAAAAACTGTTATGCCAATCAAGTCACATCATCAATACAACTAGTAAGAGTCTGAATGGGATTTATTAGAATCCTATTGCCAAAGACAAAATACGAAATATCAATCAGGCCTTTATGTAGTACATTTGCTGAGATCACAGAATATACTGTGGGGAGGATGAAACGGCACATTTTCCTGTGAAAACTGTTGACCAGCATCCTGAATATTGTATAATTAGGGCAGAATCTTGATTAACCCCAAACAATGCATCCCCAGTGGAACTGACCAAAGCCCAGTATGACTATAAACAAGGCAAAGACAGGAAAAACCCAAGATCTTCATAGATTTCCAGGGAAAATAAGCAAGGTACAGAATGAAAAACAGGCTCATCTCATCTACCAATGGAGGGTAGCCAGCAGTTTCAAGTCTCCTTTTCTAATTCAGGACAGGTACTGAAGCCAGTATCTTCCACGTCCCAGAAAGAAATATAAATCATCTAGCTATTCTGTCTCTCCTTGATAGACAGGTGACATGTATTCACTTGTTTCTCTGCCTTCCTCGATTTTGTCCATCTAGACACACAGAATGTCTTTCTTTTCTGCCAAAAAATCTGTTCCATTAGGAACTTCCCCTTAATTATTCTTTGTCAAAAACCTCCGTCAAAACGCTCCCAAATCAGTTACAGAACTTTGATGAAGAAGGAAGTCAGCTGGTGACATTTTAAGAGACAAGCATCTCCAAGTTATATTAACAACCTAGCAATTATTTTAGCTACAAAACAAAAGTCAAAGATCTTGAAGATCATGAATAAATGAAAAGGAGAAAAAGATTAAGAAACCTAACTTATGAAATAACTGAGTTGTTTCTACCCTTAACATCAATTCGGAGAAAGAACCCAAGAATCCATACCAGGTGTTAGTCATTTGTTCTCAATGATACATTCTGTCCTCTCCAGCTTATAGTCTCTTTTTCCCAAAGGGAAGATTAAAATATTTGCCGCTCACTATCTGTTGGGTTTTGTGTGTTGTTTTGTGGGGTTTTTTTAGGAGAAAAATTGTATGTTTTAATTTGAAACAGCATTCTCTGCAAATTTTCTCTGATTTAAGACTCAATGCAGATCCATAACCTAGGATCATTTGTCAGTAAATTATTCTTGTAGCTGGTCCTTTACAAAATTGGCAGAGGCAAGAAGCTGAAGCTGAGCAATTTTGCTTCTGTCTGCTCTTTATCATCCTTCTTTCTCTTTCAGCATCAGTATCTTCTATTTTTTTCCTTCACCTTTGAGACAGTGTATTGATGTGATTCCCTCTCTGAGGGCACACTATATTATACCAAACACCACTCAACAGTACTCAGACTCACTTTGTCTGCATTACTTGTGCATTCTCTACAAGAGCACAGATACATACCTCCTAAACTGTCAAGGTCTTCAAGTATCCTTCCAAACCTGTAAGATACAGTGGGTTTTGACAATTAACTACCTACATCCATAGTAAATGAAAGTTAACACGTTCCTGTATGTGCCTTGTTACCTTACACTGTTGTGTACATTCAGATACTTTTCTCTTATTTCAGGTTGACTTCCTAGAGGCAGAATAACTTCCAAGTAGCTATCTTTCATTCTCCTAGGCGGGAGATCTTCCTGCCGTTTTGCCAGTAAAGTATGAAGAGCTTTTCTTTCTTGCATTGCTTGCACGTGATCCCTGGTAAGAAAAAAAAACAAACAACACTGTCTGGAGCATGACAACAGAACTGCAACCCTAGCTAAAACATGTCACACTGAAGATCATCAAAATGAAAACAAAAAAGTAGTAAAAATAGCAAGACATAGTAAGTGTGCCTTGAAAAGAAAGTGAAATCCACATAATCAGATATGCTAAACAAGACCATTGCAGAAAATTTTTAAATAGTTTTGTGTACATGTAGCAAGCACATACTTCACACTAGAGATGAACAAAATTTATCTAATTCTGAATGCTACCAAAACTGATCCCCTTGAAAAGAACAAATCTGACATAATTTAACACATGAGGTTTTGTGCATATTCATGTCTTCCATAGCTACTGTATCACAACTCTTCCCACAGTGACAATTTCAAAGGACTGACTGTCAATTTACAATCTCTCCCAAGAAGTAAAGCAGATGTATAGTGCCGGTTAGAAATAACGACAGAGAGAATTAATCTGCTAAGACTTGCTATCACCCATAAGTGACTTCTCCCTTTATAGCATCAGTTCATATAGCATATGCTAGATCAGCAAACTAAAAGAAAGAGAAAATTAATCTATTTCCCTTTCTCTTCCTAGCCAGTTCTCTTACAACTATACAGGAAAGTTATGGAAAGAAACAAAAGAGAAAAGGGAAGCACTACCCCTTCAGAGCTGCTTTTCCAGCACCACCAAGTCAGAGGGGTTGCAAGTCTCACAAGGGAGTAAGGGCCAACTTATTGACACTTTTTTTTCTGATCTACCATGTTGGTTCCTTGCACAAGTATCTCCAAGATAGAACAACCCTGCCCAACATTTGTTCTTACTTGTTCCTGCAAAGTTCCCTCCCCTTAAAAGTGCAACCTGACTGAACAAAACAGCTATTTGGTAACATCCCTAAAATCAGTAACAAAGCATTAAAAACCTAAGAATTAAACGTGCAACGGTTTCAGTATAAACCCAAAGAGTATGCAAAACTATGAATCCATTTCATAGAGCAAGAGAAGGCATACAACACTAAGTAACCAAACTTAATTTTAAACTTGTGGATATGTGCCATTCATCCAGTACTGCATGCTGCACTGTTGAGATCTGAGTGCTGTTGTGTTTAACAAAAATAATTAAAAAAAAAATGAAAGAAATCAACAGAAAGAACCTTTTCACCAAAAAGAAAATTTGTTTTAAGTTTTGACTTCAGATGAATTCTGGGTATTAGCCATTTAAGATGAAGCCTTTTTTGGCTTGAGTTTTATTTTTGAAGAGGAGAAGTACAAAGCAGTCACACTTCAACACATTTATATTCCCTTTTTTCTGTTTAATAATTTTTGGGGAAATATGAATAATCCATGATCAAAGAGAGTAAATGTCTAGCAGAAAATTTCAGCTAGTTTTTTGTTTGTTTGTTTTAAATACGAAATATGGTTTACCTCATCTGGGCAACATGACTACTGCAGGGTTCAGAGAAAATAGAAAGATAACAACTCCTCCAGAGGGTTAATGTTTGAAGTTATGCCACTGCACAGAAATAGAATATACTAGATGAGTAAGGGAAGATGCACTGTCCAAGATGATGCACCTTTATGCTTTTTAAAATATTTGTTTCCAACATCTTTCAGTGAAAGGTTTAAGAGAAATTACTCAGAGAGTAAATCAGAAATTTATCTACAAACAGACAGAAACCAAACAGTAAAAATTCAACTATATTCTGTTTTCACCAGTCTCATCCTGGCTCCTCTGAGGTCAGCAGCAGAACTCTTCTTGACTTCAGCTTCAGAATGTACTCTTCATTATACGGAAATATTGGGCTCAAGGCAATAACATTTTTCAACAGATAAATACTGTTACACAATGCAGTACCAGTCATACAGTAACAATACTTAATCTAAGTATTAACAAGTACCTGCCCTAAACATTCTGAAAAATGACGTTATTTATTTCTGAAATGGCTACAACTCTAGCTAGACTATAACTAGCAAAGAACAGATTAATAGTTTTAATTACAATTTAAGTACAAAACCAGAATAAATACACAAGCACGATATTTCTTTCTAATACAAAATGCCACTGGCCTATACAAGAGAAATCATGAACCAAATTTTCCTTTTAGTAAAATTAATGGCGAAAGGTGTTCCTCCAACATGCATCTCTCCCCTCTCCCAGCAATCCAGATGTATGTGCATCAGTCCTTCCCTAGTTCCCATTTCAGGACCCCTATCAAGCTATTCTGTTGGGTTTGTCCTCTTTAGATGTTCTGTGGTCTAACTTGATTAAAGTACTGGCTGTTCAGTTTCCATGCGTATCACCTCTTTGTCACTCCATTTTAAAAGCAGCATCTCAGGCTACATGATCCACGTCCTCCAAACCTCCCCATATTAAACCCATCATCTCAAACACTCCCAGCTATGGGCTCCCCAGATTTACTTCTTCATGGTAACTGAAGCACACAGTACTCTGCAAACCATTTCTGCTGTATTTTACACAGCACAAGAGATGTACCTATCTAAGAAAAACACTGCTGTGGCGATCCTGGCACCACTCTGCTCTCCTTCCAGAGGGGTACAGTGGGGGAAAAGAAATGGATGGAAGATCAGACTTGACCAGAGCCCTCTCTAATCTTGATCCTCAGATGATATTTCCATATGGCGTGCTTCCTCCCCAGCCATTCTGGGTTGCAGGAAAGGTTTTTTAAAAAGCCATTTCTAGAGCCCTTTTCAGCTGACCTACCAAAAATTTCAAGCCCCTTCATGCTTAGATACTAGTATCACTAAGCTCAAATCAGCTTCCCAGATTCAGGCATTTTCTTTAGCGTGCCTATAATCCTATTTAGACAAACAGAATCACAGAATCACAGAGGTTGGAAGGGACCTCTGGAGATCATCTAGTCCAACCCCCCTGCCAGAGCAGGGACACCTAGAGCAGGTTGCACAGGATGGCGTCCGGGGGGGTTGGAATGTCTCCAGAGTCAGAGACTCCACCACCTCTCTGGGCAGCCTGTTCCAGTGCTCTGCCACCCTCAAAGGAAAGAAGTTCCTCATCATGTTCAGATGGAACTTCCTATGTTCAAGTTTGTGCCCGTTACCTCTTGTCCTATCGCTGGGTACCCCTGAAAAAAAGGCTGGTCCCATCCTCCCGGCACCCTCCCTTTAAGTATTTATAAGCATTGATGAGATCCCCTCTCAGTCTTCTCCAGACTAAAAAGACCCAAGTCCCTCAGCCTTTCCTCATAAGAAAGATGCTCCAGTCCCCTAATCATCTTTGTAGCCCTTTGCTGTACCCTCTCCAGCAGTTCACCTAGTCAGAAGGCCTGGACACATCAGACACTCCACTCAGGCAAGCCTCTCCATTTCCCCATCAGTCCACAAAGTGTGAAACAAGAGCTCAGCAAACACAGCCATAAGAAAATCAACAATCAGTACAATAAATACGGGACCAAGCAAAGAGCAATATGTAATTTCCCCAGACTGCTATACTAACTTATTCAGAATTGTTAACAGTAGAGGATGATAGTCAACTCTGGCTTATTCAATGTAATGGAGGGGGAGGAAAGTAACTGGCATAAAGCTGAAACATTAATGATTTAAACTGTATGTAAATTAACCTAAAGTTACAGCAGAGAAAAGAAATGCCCAGGATGCTCCTGACTAAGGAGACACAGACCTCAAGCTGACCATTTTCCAAAGTGACATGGGTGCTGCCAGGCCATTCATAACACAGCCTGCTTCATGTCGAACCAGCTCAGTTGCCTCTGAATCCAGTGCAGGACAAATCCACCATGTGGGTCACCCACCAACAGATAAATCAAGAGGTAACAGCGACATAACATTTCCAGTCAGACTCTACAGCTCTTAAACTTCCATCAGATTCAAAGCTAATGGGAGAATCTTGCAAGCATCAAGATCATGTATTTTGTTCCTTTGGTGCTAAAGATCTTCTGCCAGAGAAATCTCCGAAGTTTGTGATCCACAAAGTAACAATTCAGAAACTTTGTTTGCATTACTTTTTATCTGGGTCTTTTTTCTTCGCCAGTCAGCAAGCTAACATCCACTACCACAACCCAGAGCTCTCTTGGGGTTTCACAAGTAAAGTAAAAGATATTTAATGTACACTGTACCTCCAGTTAGTAGATGCTCCCACTATATCCCTCAATCTGCTCCGCACTGAAAAAAAAAAAAAAATATCAAAGCAAATCAAGCTGAGTTCTGCAAGTGATGAAAGTGAGGTTGCCTGCTGCTAAAAGGCCCAATCCTCACCCCAGAACAGGAAAATTAAGCAAATTCATGCAAATAGCAGCCGAGAAATGAGTTTGGCCAAATTCACTGATGCTGTTAGTAGGCATATCACAATAATGGGTTGAGTAACACGATTCCGCAGCTTATTGTGTACAGCCAACAAGGAATGCATCTCAAGTGTTTGTTAATGCAATCAAACACCTGCAATGCTAATTAACAACTGAAAGAGATGGTGGATCAAGATCAGATTGAGGAATTTTGATGTGAAAGTATTTCAGCCTAAACACAAACAAACTGTGGAGATAACACAGATCAGAAAGTCATAAAAGAACATAAAAAGGAACAGTACAGCTGGGAGACAGGGAACGGGGAGAGTACTTTTTAATTAGTCCCACCCATGAAGGATGGGTAATGTCAGCAGACTGGCTGTTGCCAGCAGGGTTTGATAGCCTAAATTTTTAGCAGCCTCCAAGAACACAGTGTTAAGACACTGAAGACAGGCCTATAAACTTGCTTCCTGCACTGTTCGCACTATCAGAGTCAATACTAGCTCTGCACATGTTTTTCCTAAATTTCAAGAATAAGCTGCATACGCAGTTTTTCTATTCTTTCCTTGGATGAGCCTATTAAGTGTGCTAAGGTCCCATCAAATCTATCAAACTGCTCCATCGCTGTTAGGCAGATGAATGTATGATATTTGGACGCATTTGAAAACAAGCAGCAACAATTCCCACTCTCAGAACAGAATAAAGTTGAGAATTGTATAGTAGGGATTCCTTACTTATTTACAAAGATTTTTATACAAGGTGGTTCAAATATCAGGACATAATGTGTTAGGGACACATTAAGGAAGGGCTACCAAAAAAAAATCCAAAATTTCACAGTGAAACAGAAGGAGGGCTAATGGTGACTCACAAGCTGATCCTTTATATTTTTAGGTTATTAGACATCATCAGGCTTGGCACTTTTCAAGTTCAATGCCCGGTCAGGGTATTCACAGTGATCAGCAAGCTGCCCTAGGGTGAGCAGAGCCTGATTCCCTAGGTATTTAAATCACATACCCCTCTCAGCCAGATCCACCTGGCTCTGGCCCCCTCCTCCCCATACAGTCACTTCAGTTTCTGCTGCTTTCCTGCCCAAGTTCTCCACACCTCCACCACTGCAATATCCCTAACCTCCCCTTCCTCGTTCCTTCCCCTGCAAGACCCTCAACTCCTGTTCCTAAACTCCCAGCCTGTTTCTGTTTTGCCTGTCCTCTAGACAAGCACCAGTATGAGCTGTGGTTAGACTGGAGCTACACAAGGCTGACTGACAGCCAGCACATAGATCCCAGTCACTCGCCAACTGCCAGCAAACACCATGATCCATGGCTGACCCCAGCACTAGCTCTGGTACCCTAATGAACCTCCGATTTGGAAGCCAATTTTCACAAAGCTTGTGGAAACATGGTTCTCTTTGAGATTTGTGCTCATACATTTTGGCTGACATCAAGCAACAAAAGACTCTGGGAGAAGGGGCGGGGGGGCAAGAAGATAGGCAGATAAAGACAAAAACAGATTGCTTAGGCCTCATTTCTTTAGGAAATTAGGCTAAAAACTTGTTGACCCCAGCACTAGCTCTGGTACCCTAATGAACCTCCGATTTGGAAGCCAATTTTCACAAAGCTTGTGGAAACATGGTTCTCTTTGAGATTTGTGCTCATACATTTTGGCTGACATCAAGCAACAAAAGACTCTGGGAGAAGGGGCGGGGGGGCAAGAAGATAGGCAGATAAAGACAAAAACAGATTGCTTAGGCCTCATTTCTTTAGGAAATTAGGCTAAAAACTTGTTTTGAAATTAGAAGAGTTCCACTACTAATTCTAAGAACAAAAAATTTTCAGTGAAAGAAATTGATTGAAAATCTTAAGAGTTTATTATTTTTTTGGAAGGGGGGAGGGTCTGATTGTTTTTTTCTTAAGAAGCACTGGGCTTGTTTACAGAATAGGTACTACCTTCCTGTTACTCATACTCCACCTCTGAAGCTGCCATAGCATGCATTCGATCAATACAGTGTTAGCTTCTAGAACACAAAACCTCAATTTTTCAACAGTGTGCAGACTGTGCTGGGATGGAAGGGAAATAAACAGCACTTTCTCTTTGCTAAAAATAAGTTCATCCTCCTTTTCAACTCTGAAGAGGTAAAAAGCTCTGAAAAAATCTCGGGTCCAAAGCTGCAAACATGTATATACGCTGTTAGGCCCATTTAATACTTCTGATTTCAATTTTAGGCATACAAGTAAACATTCGCCAGGCTGAGCCCACATAATTTTTATTTTAACAACAAAAGGGACAAAGCGTAAAAGTGTTTCTAAAAAGTTGCCAAGCTAAATCTAGTCCATTTTACAGGCTCCTAAGTATATAGGGGGTTTTTTCCCCTGGGAAAAAAAATATTGCTCTTTCAGGTTCTAGTTACCTTACAACAGAAATTTAAGTAAGTAATTGAGCATAAAAAAACATAAACTCTTTCTCTTTTCTTATTTGGCAAAAGTCTTATGTGTACAAAACAATTACAGCAAATGGGATTTATCCATCATTATGATGTTGCATATTTCACAGTATCTCCTAAACTGTGGTAAGTGGATCATTAATGCCAGAGCAGCAGGGTCTGAGTTTATTTGCACTGTGTTGTGACGAAGGACATGAGAGCAGCTGGACAGGGTCACTGCATTCATCTCTGCCTATGAGATCCATGCCCCTTGTGCCAGTGCCTCCCCAGGCTGTGTCCAGGTTCAGGCAGACCACTAGGATGTATTTTACCACCAGTTTTGGTATAGAGCTTGGTCTGGACTTCAGTGAAAGATGCAGATTCAAATGTCTAAAATGAAGCTAAGTACTGCAGGAGTTGCTATGTAAGAGATTTTGTATCCCACAAGCCTCTTAGAAACGTGTTATCCAGCACGCCACCAGCGATACACTGTGCTGACAGAGATCTAGTACAACAATACTGCCACAAATAAGATCAGAGCCATTCACCGAAGGCAAAGAGGCTTTAAGCAAGTCGACAGAGAAGAATAATAGCATCTCATTTTTCATGAATGCTGAAGTAAGGAAAGACAGTAGCTGAGTAAGTTTGGTGTTACAGCAAATATTAAAATATGTACAGATTACCACAACACACCATTATTCACATGAATGGGTAAGTGTCCTGTGGAGTGGAAAAAACAGGTTAGATTAACAATTAAAAGAAACAATGTAAATTACACCTATTAAGGGGTTACCTGATTATTCTACCTGCTTGAGTACCATATACGCACATGTTTCTTGATTTTAGTAAGCAACTGTAGGCAACCTGTCCTTGCCTGATTTACAGTCAGCATCTTTGTGTTTTCAACTGAGTTAGCCCTTTCCTTCAAAGCCAACTTTCCAGTTCCTTTGTCTACCAGCTCCGTGTAGTATCTGCTTGCAGTGTAATTCCAATCTGTTTTTCAAACTTGGTGCTACCACGTACTGCTGACAAACACGACTAACTTCAGAAAGAATATTGGGAGCATTTTTCAGGAAGTGGGATGAGAGTTATCTCAGAGGAAATTTCCAAAGTCCTGCTTGGTGTAGCCTTTGGGAAAACCATGGAAGAAGTGGCCAGCAGGTCAAGGGAGGTGATTCTGCCTCTCTGCTCCACTCTAGTGAGACTCTACCTGGAGTACTGTATCCAGCTCTGGAGCCTTCAGCACAGGAAAGACATAGATGTGTTGGAGCAGTCCAGAGGAGGGCCACAAAAATGATCAAAGGGCTGGAACACCTCTCCTATGAGGACAAGCTGTGAGAGTTGGGGTTGTTCAGCCTGGAGAAGAGAAGGCTCCAAGGAGACCTTATTACAGCCTTTGCAGTACCTAAAGGAGGCCTACAGGAAAGATGGGGACAAACTTTCTAGCAGGGCCTGTTGCGACAGGACAAGGGGTAACAGCATTAAAATAAAAGAGTGTAGATTCATACTAGATATAAGGAAGACATTTTTTACAATGAGGGCGGTGAAACACTGGCACAGGTTGCCCAGAGAGGTGGTAGATGCCCCATCCCTGGGAACATTCAAGGTCAGGTTGGACGGGGCTCTGAGCAACCTGATCAAGTTGAAGATGTCTCTGCCCATTGCAGGGGAGGTTGGACTAGACGTCCCTTCAAACCCAAACTATTCTATGATTCTAAGTGAAGGCATTCACAACTGGGACCCAAAGTTGGGAGAAGGCATGTGAAAAGCTAGTAAGAATAAGTATTTGGTGTTTCATGAAAACACGGACACCAAATTAAAGGAAACTAGTTTACATATCAGCAAAAGTTTGTGTAACATTATTTAAATGTTAAAATTTTGGAACAGAATCTCAAATATTTACAGTTATTATAGTCCAAAAAATATTAGTATTCCTTGAAAATAAATCAGAGGCAAGGCCAGGATGGCCTCACTGCTTCACTATTTTTACTGGCCTTCTAGGTGGTATCATTATGAAATATCCAAATAAAAAAGCAGGGTAATATTTGCAAGTATGCAATATTCTGTATCCTTGCTTATCGCCTTTAACCTCCCAAATTACTATTTATTAACAATAATGAAAAAAGTTCTCTAACAACCAAAACCCTTCATTTTCTCTTTTACTGGATAACCTGGGGTTTCTCTTTAGAGAACAAAGGGGAAAAGAAGATCGCAGAAACAAGCAGAACTCCATGAAGGAATTATTTGTAGCTGGCTCCTCCTCCCTTGTTCTCAGTACATGGGATTAGAATACAAGAAAACTTTTTTTAAAAGCTTCTGAGAATGGAACATTGTAGTTTATTACTATTAGAACACTAAAACAATCTTTCAACACAAAGCTCTATTGACAAAGCATTTTGACGAGGTAATGCTGCTGATCTGATTAAAAGATTTCTCTAAGTTTACGAAATCAACAGTACTGACACATTAAAAGTTCTATAAGACATTATTTCCACTCAGTTCCTCTGTTTCTTGGCCATTCTCTCCAGTTGTTGTAGTACCTATCTGTACTATGTTGACCTTCTATCTAAAGCCAACTTGAGACGCAGTTGCCCCTCTAGGAAAGAATCACATGCTCTTCTAAGGGTAAAGAACCAGACAAGCCTCTCAAAGCAGGACAATCCGCAACTCCAATGATTATGTATATTTGTTGCCATTAATCTCCAAACATATACAGTGATTTTCTGCTACTTCCTAAACACTTACACTACGAGCTAACAGTCAAGGGCATGTCCATTATCCAAACCATACTAACACATGAAGGGCCACCACCTGAAAGAATAAACTCCTTAGAAACATTTCTAAATCTTTCAAAGTACAGCCAAGTTTTTTACCTTCAGACATGTCAGGAAGCACTGAGGAGCCACTGGTCCCAGAAGTGAGTGTCCTAGCCAGAACAGAAGGAAGCTTCCTCATGGTGCACAACCTATAGGCAGAGCAGAAGAATTTAGTGTCATTAAAATTAATGCCATGAAAATAACTTAGGATTTATTTTTGGAATGGCACTGATTACTTCAGAAACTCCACTCATTTTTTGCCTGATTTTTAGAACCAGATACTATCAATACAACAATTCAAGCCAGCTGAAATTCAAACCGATACCTGTCCTTATCTGAAAACAGGAAGGAAGAATGGTTCACTGGCAGTAACTGTTCTCTTCACTGACTATTCAGACACCCTGGGACAACCAGCTTAGACCGAACACCAGCTTCTACCCTGTAGACATCCTAACACAGACAGGGTCTGTGTGCATCTAGGAAATCATCCATGACCCCAGCCATACACTTCTCCTGCACTTGGCTGGTGTGCATAGCAGTGGAAGATGGAATATGCCAGGAAGGATATCACAAGGCCTCCACCACAGTCCCATTCAGCTAAACCTGGTCTTCTCCTCCACGCCTTAGCACTGCTGCAACTCAGAACAAGCCTCAAGTGCAGAATATAATCTGCTCAGATGTTCAGCAAGAAGGGACAGCCATGAAACCCTTCAGAGAATGTAATCCACCCAGCAATTCAGTAAGTGTTCAACCAAGTAGTAGGCCACGTGACTCCTCCAGGCAAGCAAAACTGCGGTAACGCAAAAATACACAGAGGGTCAGCAAGACTAAAACCCCTCGTGATAGTTCACAGCGTTATCCTGACAAGGCACATGGGTTGCCTGCCCCTTAATTTTCTTCAGCTGAGGTGGGTGTTTCACCTAAAAAAAGGAAAAAGAGGCAAGTCCCCAGGCACCAGTGGAAAAGTAGGGCCAGGTACACATCTGTCTCTCTGTATCTACCCCTCATGTACATATCTACACATACATATCATGTACACACAAGCTTCCTTTGCCTGCAGGTATACCAGGATTAGTTAAGAGAGCAAAAGGGGACGCACAGAAAAAAAAACAAAAAACAAAAAACCCACCACCAAACCCACCACCTTCAGGTGCCAGTAGAGTCTGTCTTCCTTGCCGGAGCTGACATGAACGGTAACGGTGAACACTCTACAAGTGGCGGAGCTCCTGGACAAAACTCGTGTCCCACGGCACAGCCAGCACACGACATCCCGCTCGGCCCCGCCTGCGCCCCCGCAGGGCCTCACCCAAGCCTGGTGCCCTGCCGGGGCGCCGAGCGGGCCGACAGCCGCTCCCCGCACGGAGGGGCCGGCACTGACAAGGCCGGGCGCCGTCGCCCCCAGCCGCGCTGCCCGCCCAGCGGCGCTGCCGCAAGTTTTTGGGTACCACGCCCTGACGCGGCCCCGCCGGCCGCGGGGCCGAGCCCCGGCACGGGAGCGGACAGGGCGAGGCTCGGGGCCCGGCACCTCCGGGCAGGGCCCTGCCCCACCACCCCGGGGCCCGCCAGGGGGAACCGCCACCTCCCTCCCCTCAGGACGCGGCGCTCCCCCGCCCGTCTTCCGTTCCCCCTCGCCCCGGGGGGAAGCCTTACCGGGTGGCCAGCATGGTGCTCGCCGCGCCGGAGCCGGGATCGGGACCAGGACCGTCAGCGGGGCCGCCGCCCGCCCAAGCGCTTGCGGGGCCANGCCTTCGGTCCGCCGGATCCTTCCCGGATCACGCTGACACCTATTCCCAGACCTCGCACTACTCCCAACAGCTGCCCCTGCTGCCCAGCGGTCTGCTCCCGGCCCTGCTGCCCACACAACCCACCAAACCACGTACCCACCCATGCCTCAAGCAGGACCCTGTGCCATCAAACACTTAGGCCAGCAGCGGCCTACCCGTATGTGAAGGGGGCCTACAGGAAAGATGGAGAGGGACTTTTTACAAGGGCATGTAGTAACAGGACGAGGGGCAATGGCTTCAAACTGGAAGAGGGTAGATTTAGATTGGGTATTAGGAAGAAAATTTTCACTCTGAGGGTGGTGAGACACTGGAACAGGTTGCCCAGAGAAGCTGTGGATGCCCCATCCCTGGAAGTGTTCAAGGCCAGGTTGGATGGGGCTTTGAGCAACCTGGTCTAGTGGGAGGTGTCCCTGCCCATGGCAAGGGGGTTGGAACTACATGATCTTTAAGGTCCCTTCCAACCCAAACCATTCTATGATTCTATGATAATCCATCATGGTCCCTCAAATAAGTGGAACTGTCGATGCAGGTTACTATCTCTGCAATTAAACCTACCTGCTCACCATTCCTGAATACATCTTATACAGGATGGTTGTGCGGGCAAACCCTCACCTGTCCCAAACGATCAAGGAGAGATGTGACTGGCATCCTGGGGCCGGGACTAGGAGTATGAAACAGCACAGATGCTGAAGTTTTAGCAAACAAAGTAAGCTTGGCAACAATTGATTTGCGTAAATTACAACAACCATTACAGTCTTCTCTGTTGGCACTGGGAACTAGTGAATGGCTTTTAGCTGATATATTGCCTAAGTGGGAAAGAATTAATGAGAAAAAACACCAACTAATTGTAGACACATTTGGCGTTGCCCAGAGTAATGTCTCTCTAACTCTTAGCTACATCCAAGCTCAGTTATGGGTGCAATCTACCGTGACAGCAATTATAATGGAAGGTGATGAGGGCACCTTGCCCACTGAGATCCAAAAGGTAATTTGGGATAATGCGACTCAGTTTGAAATTTCCCATCTTGGTGGCATCTAGTTAATTTCACTTTATGACCCCACTGACAGCAAAGCCACAGCTTTTCTTTTGACAATACGCAATAATTCGGTGTGCACCATATACCAAGTCATTGCACTGGGATTAAATCACAAAATGGAAGTGTCCTCTATTCGTCAGAACACAGAGTATGGGCCCAACAAAATGCCAACAAATGGCAAACCACTGATGCATGTGTTGTACAGGAACAACAGGGATTCATTTGTGAAAGTAATACCATTAAAGCCCAAGACATTTGTCTTGACACTGAACAAAATGTTTGTCATTTTGAAATACATCCTGATGAGAACCCCTGAAACTCTATCTGTACATGTTGTGGAAATGGGTGTGTTTGTATGAGAACCCTTTGTGATTCTGTATTTACAGACAACACCACTGCAGAGACATATAATCACTCAAATATCTCTACTCATAATTTTACCAGAATTATGGGATGCAACTTTAACTGTCCAGCTCCTGTCACAACCCACCAATTGCTACAATCTAACTATACATTGTATCAAGATCTATTGCCGACCCCTCTTGGAATGAATCTCACATTGGTAAGAAAACTGTTGCCACATGATGACCTGAGTCAACTGCTAAAACGAATTCAAACAACAGACAAAGAACCCTGATTACGGTCCATCATGATGCAGAAAAGATACACCATGTCCTAGAAAGAGTGAAGAAAGATGGATAACATCACTGGTGGGAAACTCTTTTTGGATGGTCACCAACAGCAACTGGCATTTTGAATTTGATGTTGCATCCAATTGTAGTTTTGTTAGTTTTGACCTCATTATGTTTATTGCTTATAATCATTGTGTGTATCAAAGTTTGGCAAAAGATGAAACAAACTATGTCAATCCAACATGCAAAACTTATACAATCAACTGATTTGGTATGTGAAATGGTACCCAACTGGCATTAAATGTGACACTCAAACTAAACAGCTATCAAATAACAGGACTCTTACCACTGATCTGCAATACGCCACATATTTATGACAGAGGCAAGAGGTAACCATACTACCACTCTATGAGTCGATGAAGTGGATTGATTGTAGTCACGGGATACAGTGCGACGGGTGCACTCGACCCCTTAACCAAAGTAGCAGCAGTCTGGTACCAGCTCCAAAGGAGGTAAAGACCTGAGCTGTAGCCGGGCCAAGGACTCCTCTAGTTCCAATCTGTTCTGTGAAAACCCACAACGGACCAGAGTGACACAGTGACCATCGGTGCATATGAGCTTGGAACACCGATCATGCGATGAACACACAAACAGCAGGTGGCTTTTCCAAGACTCATTTATCAAGGAACAAAGAAAGTTGCCGTTACAAGGAGTCTCATGCATACCTTTCCCATTGCATAATTTGAGTACGAGCCAACCACTTTATTCCATAAATATGACAGCCCAAGTGAGCCTTCTTTGGGTTCTCCCTGCTAGGCAGTGTGGCTGCATGGCAGGGGTCTCCCCTTGAGCTGGGACGCCTCTCAAGGTTGCTCCTCGAGGCAGAGACACCTCTTACCAACAGCAGATATTTGGTAAGTGACCGATATCGCACATAACCCTGTAGTATGATAACTTTGATTTGTGACTTGGTAACTTTGATTTTGTCTTGGTAACTTGATCTTGTCTTAGTGACTTTGATTTTGTCTTAGTAAATTTGATTTGTGACTCAGTAACTTTGATTTTATCTTACCAACTTTGATTTTGTACCTTANTAGTTTTGACCTCATTATGTTTATTGCTTATAATCATTGTGTGTATCAAAGTTTGGCAAAAGATGAAACAAACTATGTCAATCCAACATGCAAAACTTATACAATCAACTGATTTGGTATGTGAAATGGTACCCAACTGGCATTAAATGTGACACTCAAACTAAACAGCTATCAAATAACAGGACTCTTACCACTGATCTGCAATACGCCACATATTTATGACAGAGGCAAGAGGTAACCATACTACCACTCTATGAGTCGATGAAGTGGATTGATTGTAGTCACGGGATACAGTGCGACGGGTGCACTCGACCCCTTAACCAAAGTAGCAGCAGTCTGGTACCAGCTCCAAAGGAGGTAAAGACCTGAGCTGTAGCCGGGCCAAGGACTCCTCTAGTTCCAATCTGTTCTGTGAAAACCCACAACGGACCAGAGTGACACAGTGACCATCGGTGCATATGAGCTTGGAACACCGATCATGCGATGAACACACAAACAGCAGGTGGCTTTTCCAAGACTCATTTATCAAGGAACAAAGAAAGTTGCCGTTACAAGGAGTCTCATGCATACCTTTCCCATTGCATAATTTGAGTACGAGCCAACCACTTTATTCCATAAATATGACAGCCCAAGTGAGCCTTCTTTGGGTTCTCCCTGCTAGGCAGTGTGGCTGCATGGCAGGGGTCTCCCCTTGAGCTGGGACGCCTCTCAAGGTTGCTCCTCGAGGCAGAGACACCTCTTACCAACAGCAGATATTTGGTAAGTGACCGATATCGCACATAACCCTGTAGTATGATAACTTTGATTTGTGACTTGGTAACTTTGATTTTGTCTTGGTAACTTGATCTTGTCTTAGTGACTTTGATTTTGTCTTAGTAAATTTGATTTGTGACTCAGTAACTTTGATTTTATCTTACCAACTTTGATTTTGTACCTTAGTAACTTTGATTTGTGTCTTGGTAGTTTTGAATCGTTGTTCAAATGATTGTGCCGTACAGTAATAGAGTGAACCTTGCCATCGAACTTTGTTAAGTCGCATTTTTACAACATCATATTAAAACCACCTTTGACAGTGGTTCTTTAAGTGATCTACATCACCCATTCGCGACAAACTGGCATAGTCGGCAGGATCCTAAATCAGGATTCACGACAGGGGGACACGGCCTCCTCCCCTGGCCGGTCACTTGGTGGCACTGTTAGGGAAGGTAATTGAGAGCTTTGGTATTTTTTAGGAAGAAGAGGTTTAAGAAAACACTGCCATGTTAAATAAGCTGCGCATTTTCCAGTCATGAGGAATCAACAGTTTTAATACATTAGTGTCCTGGTTTCAGCTGGGACAGAGTTAATGTTCTTTCTGGTGGTTGTTGTGTTTCAGATTTGGTAGGAAAGGAATGTCAATAATACGTATTGTTTTAGTTGTTGCCAGGTGATGTTTATAGTTTTCAAGGACTTTTTTTCAGTTTCCCATAGAAGCTGAGAAGAAGCCTAGACAGAGCAATGGAATAACCAATGGAATATTCTGTACCATAGACGTCATGCTCAGTATATAAATGGGGTTAGCCAGGGGAGTGGGTACTCGCAATCACTGCTTGTTGTGAAATCAGGAGCTGCCAAGGAAAAGTACAGTATGCCAATTAGTGGATTTTTGTAAAATTTAAAAGCTTACAATGTATAAGCCAAGGTGTGCTAGCTTTGTGGACTTCCCACCTAACACCCATCTCTGCACAGACGTGAAATAAACAAGCATCTCGACTCTGTGTGTGGATCGGCTCTTTGCACACCAGGTAAAGAACCCAGATATGGGACAACACTGGGAACTAAAGAACCTCAGAGCAGAGAGGACAATCAGCCTGCGCTGAGGTCTGAGGACAGAGAGGCAGCTCCTGCTGTGCACAGAGACACCGTAGAGCTGGTAAGGATCAAACTGTCAGAGAACTAGGCTCCCACCGTGCCAGCACCTCCGAGTGAGTTGTATATAGGTGGCCAGGTGCAGCCCATGGCTTTCACACCGATAAGAATGTACGTGGTTCTTACTGGTCATCTAAATTTGCCAGCAAAATGGTGCTTTTAGGAGGTACAAGTTAGCAAGGAAATTGTTAAACATAGCTTGCTAAAGACTTACCAAAGACACCACAGAGATTGTACGAGGATATGAGAAAACAGATGTTCTAGCAAACAGTGAGAGTACATTAACCAGATTATTCATTATTCATTATTTGCAAGAGTAACACCTGATCAGTCTTTTTTCTCTATCACCTCCTTTTTGATAAATTACTTCCAAACAAACTAAACTAAGGCCATGTGAATTGAAAAACAGGATTCATGTCTCTTTGATATGAGACTTGTGACAGATTGCAGTTTTCGTTTTGAAGGACCAAGAGACTGAAGTTGCGTGCCTTGCACACCAAGCAAAACCTGCCCAGAACTGCCCTAGATGCGGTGCAAGTGCCTCCCTGCTGTTTCATGACTGCGTAATGAGGCACAGGTGAGGGGCCTGGCAGGTGAGCCTTGTTCATGGAGGAGGCAGAGAGGGGGCATGGTGGCAGGCACCGCACGATAGGGGAAAGGCTCCTCTCAGCTGGCCCACACCCCCAAACATCTTACAAGTCCCATCCCCAGCTACAGACCATGAATATGTCAGCCCATATAGTCACATGCCTTTTGCTACGTGACCACGCATAGACCAGCTCTGCGCGTCTACAGAGAAAAAAGTCGAGAGTACTACTGCAAAGCTTCTCGTTCATCTGGTCATGGGAAAAAATGTGGAAACCTGGCATGGGTGCATGCTGAAGGTTCAAAAACCAAGATGCCATGAAAAGAATCAGCTCTGGATGGAGCAAAAGACTGTGCCAAAAGACAAAAAGACGTATAGAATCATAGAATCATAGAACAGTTAGAGTTGGAAGGGACCTTAAAGACCACCTAGTTCAAACCCCGCTGCCATGGGCAAGGACACCTCCCACTAGACCTGGTTGCTCAAAGCCCCATCCAGCCTGGCCTTGAACACCTCCAGGGATGGGGCAGCCACAGCTTCTCTGGGCAACCTGTTCCAGTGTCTCACCACCCTCACAGGAAAGAATTTCTTCCTAATATCTAATCTAAATCTACTCTCTTTCAGTTTAAAACTGTTACCCCTCGTCCTATCACTACACTCCCTGACAAAGAGTCCCCATCTTTCCTGTAGGCCCCCATGATCATCTTGGGAACTCCCATTAGTTTTAAGAAAAAATTTAGATTCCCTGGGTTTCTTTCTAGAGCCTGAGATACAGCACCCAAGAACACCGATCTAAGTGCAGGATCAGAGCAAAAGGGGCTTCTACTGTATCCAAAACATAAAGTTATAAAATTGAGACCTGGCTTGATTTTTTTGCCAACATTTATTTCTATAACTTTCATACCCCAGATTATTTGTATGCGTGATATAGACGATTTGTGGATGCAGGCAGATAATTATCCCTAGATCCCAAATTCATCAAATTGCATAATTACAAATGACAGATGAGATATATCAGCTTCCAGGAACAGGGTTCTAATGACCTAAAATATGTACTCAAAGATAATAATGCAAAATGATGGTCCTTTGATTTCCAGCCTATGGAAATTCATGTAGTTTTATTATGTGCAACTGTTAATTTTCTGTTTGCCCTGAATTCTGAGCAGTGCTACTGCGGTATTTATTTACTATTCTGTACTATTCTGATAGAAATGAATATTTTTTTCTATGTACAGCCTAGCGTTGATAATCTGTAATTGTAAGTTGCTTGAAAAAAATATCTGGAAGCAACTGTGAACTCATAAATATCAATGCAATTTCTGACTATGAAAAAGAAATCATTCAGTTGAAAGTGCTGGGAATCCTGAATGTTGCCCAAAGACTAGTCTGGAAAAATAACAGGTCAACACTGAATATTAATTACATTTTCTGTATTTTGGTCCAGAGATTTGACAAAAGATACAATTTGGAGATACAATTTGGAGATGTAATTTGGGTTGCAACACTTGAGAACATTTCAAACTGTAATCAAAAATTATTAACTCACTGCATTTTAATGTGGAATAAGCAGTACTTCTCCTTCCCTCTCTTATTTATTATAAACAGAGAACCTTTGAGGCATGAGAGAGGCCTTCATATAGGAATTCAAGGAATCTTTCTAGTGAAGGAGGAGATAAAAAATTAAAATACCAGAAGTAAAGGAGAGTTTGATTAGTTGAAGAGTAAAGAAAGCAAGCTGGTGCCCACTTTCGGCCTTTCCCTCCAGCCTCCAAGATAAGAGGATATTCAGAAATGTAGATGCAAATAAAAATATCTTAACAGTACAAGTGTCCAGCTGGGGTCCCATAACTCTGAATAAATTGTTCATTTGCATCACAACGAAAGGCACTTTGGGAACTTGCATGGCTATTTCCTGTAGCTTGAGAGTAGATGAGACCTCCATCTCCAGAGAGGATGTGGGGAAAACTTGCCTCAGCTGATAACGTAGCACACTCTGTGCTTTTATTAATACCAGTTCCTGTCGCATGGTAAAAATGAAAGTGCTGCTTGCTATTTTGCAATAAATTTTCTGTCTCCTCACTTACAGGTAAGATTTAGGGAGGAGATAAAATGAGAATAAGAGGAACAATGTGCATGATCTTTTTACATATTTCTAACCATTCTACCCCTTAAATACCAAAGTACCAACCCTCCTGGTGGAATGCAGATGGATTCAAAGTCGGCAGGTTCTGCATGGAAGAAGCTGCTGGCTGGTAACAGAAGAGCTAACTAATCCAAACTTCAGTGCATATTTCATTATAACAGGTTATTTCAACATCAGTTTACCTTAAACGCATTTGCTAACCGCTTTCCAGCATACGTATTTGCATAATTTGAAAAACTTGATCCTTTTCAGGAGTCTTACCACTAGTCATTCTCTCCAGGAGAAGTGCAAATAAATAGGCTGACCACTCAAGGATAAAATCGGAGCCCTATGCAAGTGATTAGAGATTTCACCACTGACCTCAGCTACGTCACGATGACACACAACCTGCTCAAAGACAAACAGACCTGAGACAAAAGGAAGAAGCTGCTTCTAAAGTACAAGGCCCACCAGCCTGATTCATTCACAAAACTGAGTTCTTTTAGGACCTCTTTGTAAAATATTCTTACCATTCTTATTAACCTTACTTACTCTTATTCTGAAAAAATACCTCTAGTAATATAGAACTAAATAACTGAAGTGTAGTCTCTGAGATCTAGGTATCTTAATTATATATTTTTCATTTTCCCTTTTTTTTTTATTCTCCAAATTTCCTATTGGTCCATGAAACTATTTTTGATACTTCAGGAAATTTTTTAATAGTTTTTTCTTCTGCCCTGGGAATTTGAAAGCTAACTCCAGTGAACGGTATTCACAGGGGTAACACAATATCAGCGTATTTCTGAGCAAGTTAAAGCAGAACTTTCAAAAATAGTCAAAGTGGAAAATGCTCTTTTTTTTTTGCTGAAACTTCAACTTTTAAAATCATATGACTTTTCTGACTTGAGAATGAAGGAAACCAGGCTCTTTCTGCTCTTACACAACAGTAGGCTTCCTGACAGCATGACTTCCTCACTGTGAAATGCAAAACAGAGTTGACACAACACAAACAGTTAAGTCTTTCACAGAGGCAGTATTCCCCATTTCTGATCCCAGTCAGATCATTTTGAGGGATCGAAAAAATGTATATTCATCAAATGTATGTAGTTAGGCTGAGTCTATTCTTTGCTAGTTTATTCAGATTCGGTCTTCCTACCAAAAGCCCTCTCCTGAAGGATTTCCAGACGCGTAACTCCTGAAACAAATCTTAACTTTTCTACTATTAGCCATTGGCTGTTGCTTTGTGTTTTGGAAATTCTTCTGTTCTTTGGTCATTTTTGCTCCAATAGAGGGTAAACTGAGCCAGTTAGGGTGTTTGCATAAATCCTAAATTATTCTTCCAGGACTCTAGGCACCTTCCACCGTGTGCCAAAGGATTTTCTTGGCTAACACCAGCCATTAGCATACACACTTCTTTATACAACTCCCTTGTAGTATCATGTTGCATGCTGGTCCCTCCATCTAAATGAAGGTGAACCTTGCAGGTTGTTGGATACACTGAAAAATAGAGTGCAAGTGTTGTGAGAGTTTTTGGGAATCCAGCTTTTAAGGATTGTTACTCTACAGCAGTAGCGTGACTTACTGTCTTCCCATATCCCAAATCACTGTTAAAACAAGTCCGTTTAAGGTAAGTGTAAAATAAAGAACTCCTTCACAGTATCTAATCATGGATATGATGCAAAGTTTATAGAAGGTGAAAAGAAAACCACGCGTATGCCAAAGAATTATACTTCTCCTCTGGGTGGCCGAGCTGGTAGGTCTATAGACACGCACGGTCATCTGGATCAGGATCCAGCTCTCATTCTGCAGCATCCACCTACATCTGTAGGTGACATTCAGAGGAAGAGCTGGGCTGGGGATAATTCCTCCATCCTTTCATACTCCAAAGACATTTTGGGGAGTTTATTCAGACTGAATTTCTTCATCACACCCACCTCTCTCCTCGGGGACACCCGAGCCTCCCTCAGGACGGAGTCTCAGCCTCCCCCACTGCAGGCCACTCCTGCTTTGAAAACACTCCTGCCCGTCCTGCTTCTCCCAGCGCTACCCCTTCCCCTCCGGCCAGGCTGGGAAAGCGGGTCGGTGGCGCTGCGTGCGTCCGGCTGGAAGGCGCGTCCCAAGCCCTGAGTGAAACTTCACTCTTTTGAACCCTTTTCCATCAGGAGCCTGCTGCCCGGGGGCGCACCTTGGTACGAGACCCGCCTCCCCCCTACGCAGGGGGGTCACTACTTCGTATTTCAGGCAAGTACAAAGGCCTTTTTTTTTTCTT
>VYXH01007038.1:111026-128566 GCA_013397275.1 Burhinus bistriatus | reverse complement strand
GGGGGGGGCGGGGAGCGGCCAATGGGGAAGCGGCCGCCGGGGGAGCCGGCTGACATCTGCCTTCTCTTCCAGGAACTGGCGAAGTACGAGGACATGGAGGATCAAGTGGTGCTGACTGAGAAAGGTATACGAGCGGCGTCGGCTCAGCGGGTCGGTAGCCTGGTGTCGGTGTCTGTAGCTCAGGTGCTGATTTAGTCTGCTTTTCTAGAGCTGCTTGAGGATGGTTTTGGCGAGCACCCGTTCTACCACTGTCTGGTCGCAGAAGTGCCAAAAGAACAGTGGTCACCTGAAGGTGAGACTTCCCGATACTTATTTTTAGACGCGAAGTACACAAGAGGCATCGTATACTTAATGTTACCCATTGTGCATAAGGTTCCACCGATGAATTGGGGTAGGAGGAATAGGTTAACTGTTAAATGCAGTAACATATAGTGATACTCTGCTGAAGTAGTTGCTAATCCTGGAGGCGTGGGAAGATCAGGTATAACATAATGTACTTGACTCCAATTAATTAAATGGCTTTTCTTGTTTGACCCTGACTTACCTTTATGTAATCCTGTTGAATCACATTTTTTTCTTTAATTTGTCCCCAATCTTCAGGTTACAGTCTCTAGCTTCGCCATGTACATGGCCCTTCCGTGTACATGGATGGGCGGGGAGGTAACTAAAAGATCCGTTACACAATAAAGTAGATGATCATAATATGAGGTAAGGTCTACAGGGACAAGTGCTATTCCCAAACCTTTACCAAAGACACCGTAGATCAGAAATCTGTTTGCACGCTTCTCTTCCAGTATGTGCAGAGTGTTTTGGCAGGTGTAGCTAAAATACTCGAGGCTTAGGTTTGAGTGGGCTGCTGGTGGAAGAGTTGGTTTCTCTTCCCGTGTTGAGCGACAGAATTGTAATTGAACCTGCAGGTTTACCTATGGTCACTTCATGGTGCTGAAGGTAAAGAAAACCGTGTGATGCTCTCAGTGGAAGCATAAGTTGAGGTGCTGGAAATGCTGCTGTAAAGATGGCCTGTGAGCATGCCTTCTCACACAGTGTAGTTACTGAGGAATAGACGTTGAAAGATCAGTGTTCTTTAGTGTTTGATAGACTGTTTTGATTGCTAAGGAAGCAGAGTTGGGGCAATCACCTAGACTGAACTGCTGTATAAAGTTTTTATTTGTATTCCAGAATGGAAATACTGATACATCAGTAGGGTATGCATTTGTAGAAAAAAGCCTTGTGTTCAGCACTTACTATGACAGTGCTTTTGAGGATTTCAGGGTATGGCAAGGGCAATCCTCATTCTGTTAGGTTGATAAAAGTTTGTGAGAACTTGTATTTTTGGTAGTGTGCTTACTTGCAAACTTCATTCTTAGTTCTAACCTAATAGCAAATATCTGCATGGTACAGAAAGAATATGTTTAAACATGCATGTAAGACTTTTTTGCCTTTTAAGTTCAAACTAGCTAAAGTTGCACCCTTTGTTTCAGAGCACTGCATTGTGGGCTTTGCCATGTATTACTTCACTTACGATCCATGGATTGGAAAACTGCTGTATCTTGAAGATTTTTATGTGATGGCTGAGTATAGAGGTATGTGTTGTAGAGTTAGATGAGTTGCTTCTTATAGGACTTCTTTAAAATTAAAACTTACTTTCTTGTTGGTTTGTTTTGGTTTTTTTAGGACTTGGCATTGGGTCAGAAATTCTGAAGAACTTGAGTCAGGTATGTCTTAAGTGATAAGTTGAAACAAGCAGAACTGAGGACACATGGCAAGGCAGTATTCTTGCTCTTGTGCAAACTGCATGAGAGCTTCTCATTCAGCACTACTCACAATTAAATTAAAAGAGGTGACAGGACACTAGACAGCTTAAAACGTTGTCTAGAGTCTGTTAAACAGCGATGTGACTGACAGAATGAACTTGATGACTTCTGGTGATACACAGTTAGTTGCCAAGTAGCCTCCCCAGTTATTACTAGGTTTATCATCTGGGGCTGTTGTTTGAAACATGCTGTGTTGCACACTTTTGCAGGTTGCTGTGAAGTGCCGCTGCAGCAGCATGCACTTCCTCGTTGCAGAGTGGAACGAACCGTCCATCAGGTTCTATAAGAGAAGGGGTGCCTCTGATCTGTCCACCGAGGAGGGGTGGAGACTCTTCAAAATTGACAAAGAGTATCTCTTGAAGATGGCAACAGAAGAGTGAGAGATTATTCCAGCAAATAAATTCTTTCTGCGAATATATATGCTCTCTGAATAAACTCCTTCTTGCTTTCTGTGTACAGTTTGTAGTGAAATAAAGTAGTGTGGATGCTAATAATGAAAATGCTATGCAGGTGTGGTCATAGAGAAATTGTTACTGTGATCTGGAGTTGAGGCAACTGTGAAGTTGAGTTATGTGCTTGTGTGCATCCTTTACCAGTGTGGGCTTGTAATCTTTGTATATGGAAACTTCATTCTTGTAAGTGTCATTCAAATGTGTACAATGTACACACTGGTAGGGTTTGTTTTAATTATTGCCTTTTATAAAAATAAATAGTGTTTTCAGTTCATGGCAGTAGTTTTGACTTTAATTCTCATGTACAGTTTTCAGCTAGATAACATGCAAATTAATGAAAGTCTAATTCACCCAAACATTTTCATGAGTGATGCACGATTTGCCACAGTCCTGGAGAGATGAAAGGTGCACTTGTGTGCCTGCAGGACCTGTGTGGTAAGGTTCTGTGCTGAAGCTGATTATTCAGAAGGGTTTGAGATCAGTCTCCGCTTCCTGTGTGGTGTGGAGCATCCTCTCTGGTTGAGTGTTCTGTGCACGTGAACAACATTTGACTTAGTTACAGATGGTTTATTTGGAGTCCTTTGATTAGGCTGCTGGTCCCAGCCCTCTAGAAAACAGCTCCAGAAAACATCGGCACTTGTGGCGTTGCCTCCTTGGGACTTTCAGTTAACTGCAGAGCACCTCAGTCAGGAAGGCATAGCCTTGAAGAGAAGATGCATCTAGTTGTAGTTTCAAAGCCTAAATCGCAAAAATAGGTTTGACTGGTCAGGGGGCGGTGGAAGTATTTTTACAAAACACAAAACACCTTCCTTATGTGTCTTAAAACATCAAATTTGAATGCTTCTGCTAATTTGGGTTTATGTACATGATTTCACACATTGTAAAGAGTTTTTCATGCGCTTCAGCGCTGTGTAGTTGGTTGCAGCGGTGAGCTGCCTGAAATTAAGTGCTAAACAGTGGAAAAACTCTGATCCTGCATGTTTACACTTTTGTACAGCAGTGAGTGAAAAAAATGCTGCTTATCAACTTTTTAATCAGCTTGCAAACAAACTTACCAACTTTGCAATACTGTCTCTGCCTTTCTCACAAGTTGATGGCGAAAGTGGATGCGTGCAAGTTTTATGCCACTCTCCTCTTGCTCTGTGGTCACCCCACAATGAGAGGCGTCTTCTGGCCAGCACTGCTTTCACTTCAAAGGAAGGGAAGAGAGCTGTTTTGTAACACGCACTGGTTTAAATAAAACAAGTTTTTAAACTGATTTTGATAGCTGCATAAATCATGTGTCATCTGGAAGATGTCTCCTCATCCTAGAGAGTAGTGGGCGGTAATTGCTTCAGCCATGGGTAACGCTAAACTAATTTTAAGAACAAGATGTCCCTCTGCCTAGTGCCAACAGCAGAGTGCGCATGGCATTTAGCATGAAACTATTCTTGTTTTCTTTTTTGGTTTTAACTAAGGCGTAGGCAGCAGTGTGCCAGCTCTGCCCAGGTGTGAGATATGGCTGTCAGCTATTGCCTCAGAAATGAGAAGACGGATAAGAAACACGGGAGCTCTTGGAAGAGAGCAGAAGGTAGCATATGTCCAAGTGGTCGTCTGGACAAACACAGGCTGGATTTAGCCCAGAATCTGTCATGTAAATTACCGTGATTTAGCAGATCAGGTTCTGCTTAAGAAACCGTCATTTCCAGACACTCCCTGTGTCCTCGGAGGGGCTGAGCTGTGACAGCATTCATACCACGTGCAGGAGCCTCAGGCTCAAATCCTTCTCCTGCCTGAAGGGAACAGAAATCCGTGTTTCTCCCTTGACAGCAGATTAACTGCTAGGCTACAAATCACCCTGCGCTTGCAGAAGTGTTTGATACCAGCCCTTGCTGAGCAATTCAGTAGGCCAAAGGAGGCAGGAGTAAGCCCACCCGATGAACTGGGCCAGTAACTAGCACTGGAGGCAGTATGGGAAGGACGAGATGGTCTCCAGCAGCTCTTGCTGAGCCTCAGGGTATTGTATCTTCTCATCGGTGACACTGCAGTAACTTCACTGGTAACCCAGTGAGCTACAGTAACCTACTCGTGCATCTCAGTCCTTGTGGAATCTATTTTGAAGTTATTTTAAGCTCGCCCTTTTGGCTCCGTATATCAGTCCAGAAGGTGATTACTACTAGAGCAGTTTAAGAATGCTTTTATTTTCAAATTAACAGTTCATTAGATATCTAGGACAGACCTGCTTAAATCACAGGCCCCAGACTTCCGGAGCACACTAAGGCTATCAAAGCTGCATGACTGAATGGAACAAGCTAACTAATTAGGCATTATAATTAAGAAAGTAAGCAGCTTAGTCAAATTTTCAATCAGTTTAAAAGTGTTTATCATATCTTGTTCGTCATCTTCTGCCAATGCACTTTACCATTGCATTTTCTAAATGAATTCTCCTGAAATAGATTCTCAGAGAGTCACAGAAAACAGGTGAGGCAGTGCTAAATGAGAACACCTTCTCTAGCCAGCTGTGATAATTGTAAACATTTCACACATGAAAATAAAGCCAATGACCAACCTTCCATATGTGACTTTCACTGAGATCCTACTAAGAAGTAAGGTTTTTAAAACCAGCAGAAATACTCTCACAGTCATGGCAACATCATCTCCAACAGAGTGACGTGGTGGTAATGCCATGGCTCAAGAAAAGACCAGTTTCAAATTCCCTCAATAACTTTTTCTGAAGCTCCTGGGGGACCAAATTGACTCTGTAACTACAATTGACATGTACAGCTGAATATTTTCTATGGGTTTAGGCATGGGACAAACCTCATCTGGCTTGACTTTCTTTGTTTCCAGGGTCATGATCACACCGCCAAGCTGCAGTGCGAGTGTATGATGGGGGCTAAGCAATACCAGTAAGCTTTGAGCTTGTCACTGGTACCATGCCAGTGGGAATCCGTTGCAGCACAGGCACCGGGCTTGCATGGGGCCTGCAGGTATGTCAGCCTTCTGCGTTACCCCATTTCCTCGCTGCAGCGTGCCTGCCTCTGGGGAAGAGTTAGAGGGCGGGTGTCTGATAACATCTCCGGGGAGGCGAGGTGCAAAGATCTTCCTTGCTCTCTCTGCTCTCAAGCTCATGACCCGGGAAGTTCTGTTCACACCGAGCCAGCCAGCAGAAGACTTCACAATTGCAGTGTTTCCACGTTCCCATCGCAGGGGTGAGGGATGCAGGGTGGAAAGGTGGTCTCAGGCAAACTTGCGGCTGGAGGATGTGGTGGAGGGCCATACCGGCTGCAAGGAGAAGCAGTGCCGGGCTCGCCACCCCCTCTCTGCTTGGCATTTTCCTGCTTGCAGGCTCCTGCACAATGATCTGAGCCGTAGCCATAGCGACGGCATGGAAGGAGGCTTTTTTGTCTACATAATTTGAGTTAAAACATAAGATATGCGAAAAAAACAACTCTTCCCCCTCCTCTCGCCTTTTAAAGAGCCTTTGCAAACTTTTTTCCCCCAAAGAGCACATAGGTGCTTTAATGCGCTCCTGCATACGGCATTTTCTCTGGGGAGACTGTGCCATCCTGGAGCCTGGCCAGCTGAATGCGGAGGTCTCCTTGACGCAGCTGCAGGGAAGACACCAGCTACGTACGGAGCAGGGACTCAGGAACCCATTGTGCTATTCACCACCGCTTGGTGTTACCTCGGGCTGGAAGCTAGCCCAGAGATGTGCTTCATGCCTCCCTTTCTTTCTGTTGGCCAGAAGGTTTATTTCCTTCGGCTCGCTCCCCTGGGCTCTCCCTCCACACGCCCTGGGGGAGCAAAAGCTGAGCTGCAGGAGCGCGGTCACAGCCATGACACACACACACTCCGACTGATGGCAGCGCCCATGAAACCTGCAGCATGCAGCTGTTTGCTTTAGGTTAACTAATTCACCTCACGTAACAGACTCGGCTTTGCCCAGTTGTTTTGCTTGCCTGGGCAGGATTGCTTAAATGCTTTTTTTTTGCGGGGGACTCAGGTTTCAGAGAAGTGGCCACAATTTAAATAAAGGCATGCACATTTCAACTGCTCTCTCAAGCAAACCAACACATGACTAGTGTGGCTGCCACTAATGTTTAGAATTTTAGAATCGTCTAGGTTGCAAGAGACCTTTAAGATCATCAAGTCCAACCATTAACCTAACACTGCCAAGTCCACCACTGAACCAAGTCCCTAAGCACCACGTCTACCCAACTTTCAAATACCTCCAGGGATGGTGACTCCACCACTTCCCTGGGCAGCCTGTTCCAATGCTTGATAACACTTTTGGTGAAGAAATTTTTCCTACTATCCATCCTAAACCTCCCCTGGTGCAACTTGAGGCTGTTTCCTCTTGTCCTATCATTTGTTACTTGGGAGAAGAGACTGACCCCCACCTCTCTACAACCTCCTTTTAGGTAGTTGAGGAGAGCGTTNCCAAGTGCAGGACCCAGCACTTGACCGTGTTGAACCTCATACCGTTGGCCTCAGCCCATCAATCCAGGCTAATCTTACTGAAAACTCAAAGCAGGTTGTAACTTCTCCATCCAGGCACAACTCCCTCCCAGGACTCTCCTTTGTCCCCCGTGCCCCAAGACCTGGCTATCTTTTTTGCTGTTGAGCAGGCTTTTGGTAAGTGCAACCTTGATGGAGGGCTTTAGAGCCCATCAGGAGCTCAGACTAGTCCTGATCCAGAGCACATGGAGGAGAGGTTGTAAGGCTGAAGATGGTGGACGTGGGTTCTGGGGTAGGAGCAGAGCCCAACACCAATGCAGCGCTGCCAGGTGTACTTCTGCAGTTCCCCAGGCCTTGCCCTACTGCACTCTGACTTTTTTGCAATCAGAAATACTCTCTGTGGTTGATAACAGAATAAAGCACAAGTACACACCTCTACTCAAAATAGGGAGTGCGGAAAAAAAAAAATCCACCTTCAAACCAGTTTTGGTTTCATTTCACAGATTCAATGGAGGCCAAAGCAAGAGATAAAAAGCCCCAGGGGATAATTAGCTCATGAGGATGAAAAACAAACCCTGGTTGCAGAAACTCCTCTAAGTTAAATAATTTTGTTTATTTGCATTTGGACATTTGTGTATTTCTATTGCTCATACAGCAGGTATGAGCTGGACACGTTCACTCGAAGGGAAAAGGCACGTCCATTTTCTTGAGCTCTGTTTCCCTTCTCCACCAAAAAAAGGTTAAAAAGACCATGCTCTGGGAAGACAAATCCAGGTGTCTGTCCTCCCTGAAAGTTTGCTGTACAGCATGATGAGCTGGCTTCGTGTCTTCATATCACCTCCCAGGAGCCCACTGTGTGAGGAAGGGACATGAACCCCTGAAATTCCTACTAGAAATCTTCCTCCACCTGGGGTAAAAAGCATGAGACAGTAGCTTTCCACATCAAAGCCTATCTCATGTTTCCAAGTAACCTGGATATTGCAGTGGTGTTTTCAAAACACGCCGGTAAAAGTGCAGGGTGAGATTTTTCAAAGCTGGTTACTATAATTAGGCATCCAGATACCACTGCAAAGGTACCTTTGAACAGTCTTCCTCTAATTGCTCTCATGATGAGCAAACTCCAGTCTGGGCTTTTCATGATCTCCCTGAACTTTCACATTTGACCCGTTTCAGTCACTCACAGAAACACCAGAGCACAGCTTGCACAGGAGGAAACGAAAGTAGTTTTGGTCCACAGTCTCATGCCTTTTGCAATTGGTTCCTATGGTAGAATTTTGTTTTTTCCCCAGCCGACTTCCTACTATGGGCTAACACAGATGTACAAGAACAGTTCCAACCACGCAGCCTGAATATGTTTCAGCTACAGTTTCAGGCATGTGGGTCTTTTTTTTTTTCCCCCACATTTTTTCAGACCCAACGTGGAGTGAAGGATCAAAATCTGTGTTCACCACTCCTAGAGGTAATAACCTCTGTACGGAGCTGTAGCTTTGCCATTGGGGCAGAAAATGTAAAGAAAAAAAAAAAGAGGCAGGAGGAGAGGTCTGCAGCCGTGAAGGGATGCCAGGTGCAGCCATGGGGAGCCACATGCCCCACAGAGGCAGTGGCATCAAGGGAAATGATTTAGGCTTCGTTCTTTCCAGATAAATGTAATCAGAAGAAATTAGAGACTCTTATTTCGCAAAACCAGAAGTCTCGGAGCTAAATTCCTGAGATACATTAATACTTTTGGGATTATTTTTACCTCACATCAATCTCATTAGCCATAACTCATTGGATTTAGTGGTGCAGGAGCAGGAATTGTTGCTGAAGAGCAACAGGCAGCAGTGGCAGATAGAGACAGCAACAAGAACTAGCATCAAGGAAATAACACTATACTAATCCAGTTTTAAACAAAACTAGCTGAAAATTCAAGGGATAATGGCAGTCAGTGTACACTGTTCCTTAGCCAGGCAAGGAAGCACGCCCATTTCATGGAACTATATATCTCTGAAAGCTGGCAGACTGCAAATAAAGCTGATAAAAAAAGTCCACCGCTAGTCCAAGTGACAGTGAAGTGAGCGGAAGGTTAAAGAATCCCAGAGGAAAAAAACCCAACCCTTTTCATAAGCAAATACTCAGGATTTATAGGCGTCAGTTGACTACCTTCTCAGCACAGGGAAGTAATAAAACGATCCTGTGTTTCCATGCTGAGTTTGACGTCACCAAGATTTGACTGGAATTTGATTACAGAAGTCCTGCGGGGGGTCAAGCCCAGGAGAAACCTTGTGTGTGTGAGGAATCTGTGCAATGGCCAGAACCCCAGAGCTCCTTTTCTTGCCATTTGGGCTTGGAGTCAGCCAGCTATTATTTTTCTGCTGTTAAAAGCCAAAGCACTTGCCACCCCTGCAGTTCAAGGTACTCGGACATCCCTGCTTCACGGCCAGGCAGGACCTGGTTTGCCTCTATGCACCCGTAGCCATGTGCCTCTCCAGCACTGTTGAGGCAGCTAAGGCTTCCCTTACACGCCCTTACCTCTGGTTTCTCAGCTAGGGCACTTTCTGGAGCAAGCACAGGACTGCAAAAGCCAAAGGTCTTGTTAACACAGGTCTAAAAGCAAGAAGGGTTCATGAGGTGTAGAGGAGGAAGTGACATTATCTCCCATTCTTTCTTAGGGAAGCTGTTGAGCCTTTGGGATCCAAGAATTGATGGTCCTTTCATTTAAAATGTGAAGTGTCAGATGCTCCTGTCTGCGGGAGTAAAGAGTGTAGAACAAATATCGACCCGCCAAAAGCCATGCGCAGCTTGTAGCAAAAGGGTTGGAAACACAAGCGTGCCATGGGCTGCGCTGGGCCAGCCCTGGCCGCCTGCTGGGCTGCAGCCCCAGCCCCTCAGCTGGCTGGGCTGCCCCATGCCCTTCACAGCCCCAGCGGTGTGGGGACAGTGGCACTTGCAGCCGGTCCTTCTGTTTCGCGGTCTGTTCTAAGCTCAGCTGTGGTGGTCTTACTTTACGCAGCTCCAAACAGCACCCACATCCCCCCCTGCCCCTGAGCCCATCACAAGCACTGCAGTACGTGTTTTAGAGGAGCTTCTGTGGGAGCTGGCGCAGGATGGAGGGACACAGAGGTGGCCCTGAGGAGCTAGAAGCCCTCAACCCCTTGGTGCATAAGCACTTGCGTTGCGCTGAAGGTGCGGCGGGAGGGATGGCCGCCTAGGGAAATGACCACAGGCAACTCCAAGCATCTAAGTCCCATTGCACTGTCCCCTGGTGCTACTGCAGCCAGCCAAACCTGGCTGGCTGCAGCGTGGGGGGGTTGGAACGAGGTGATCTTTAAGGTTCCTTCCAACTCAAACCATTCTGTGATGATTCGGTGATCTTCCGCAGGCCTGAGCGCCTGCTGACACACCACGCCGACGTATGCCCCCGCCCGCCGAAGCCAAAACAAGGTCCCCTTCCAGCGAGGCTGAGCCCCAGCAATCCCACAGCACGACAAGCAGTATTTGGGAAGAGCCCGGTTTAGTCCAAGGCAGCTTTGCTGCAGCAGGGCTGAGCTGCGGTGGGAGAGATTTGGCGCCTGCTGGGGTGTGAAAGCCGGCGTCACAGCTGTGGGCTCACTGGGGTCCGTGGTGGGAACACGATGGAGGAGAAAGCCCTGAGGTAAAGGCAGGAAGAGGCAGGGAGCAGACATGGGTTCCTCCCTCCTCAGGTGCTTGGGCACCTGAGCATCCAGTGGGGAGGCCCGGGCACCCTGAGGGCAGGGGAGGGCTGGCAGTTGGCCCGCTCCGCTGCCAGGCCCCCTTGGCGGCCATTTTACACCACGGGGCAGGGGAAGCTCACACTTCTCCTCCTTCAGACAAGGAAGTGTCTCGCCTGAAGAGGCTTTCGGACTTGAATGTGACACGCAAAGGCTGTGTTTTGGGGGCCACAGACGCGCACTTGGGTACCTGTCTCACAGGCTGCTGCCTGGCACACTGGGTAAAACATACACTGAGTTTTATAAGCGAAGAAATACAGCGCCCTGCAGTGAAACAGCCAGCGTTCCCAAAAACAGCTTTCTGCAACACAGCTGGCATGGAGTATAAATATTTATTTTTTCCAGAGAGCCTCTTTTACCAAAACCCTGCAAACTCAGCCACCACCTTGGCCAGACAGCTGCCGGTGGCCGGGGCCATGTTTCAGGAGAGCACCAGGGCGTCCCTGGGGCCGGGCAAGTACGGCTGGGAGGATGTTCAGGGCTGCCCTTGAATCAGCCGCCACTGCGACACCTGACAACAACCCCCATGGACAGCCAGCAGAGTTGCCACCATTAACTAAATCCCCTTTTCTTCAACGTCGTTTATTAAATCACAGAGCCTCATAGTTCCGTGTGACTTGTATAATGTGTGAGTGAGCACATGTACATGAGTTCTTCTTCTTTTGCGCCATTATAACTATAGTTAAAAGACTTTTCCCACAGAAATATAGTGGAATTCTACTTAATTCCCAGCAAATACAGTATCTGAGTGATAATGCAGATAAATAGTGCATAAGTTGCACCTGGTCATGATGCATTTTCGTGTTATTTCCATTAAAGGACTAACTGAACTTCTAATGACCATACCATAAGGAAGCCTACAGAAAGTGTGTTGAAGACACTAAACGCCGCATTTATGTATAAAGCAATTTATTCTAAGCGTTTTATTCTTGAGACAAGCAACTGTACTATTAAAGCATTAAAGAGGCTTTTACAACCACAAGTAACAGGTGCGTACTATAACCTCTGGTTTGGGAATTGCTGCCCACCGCAACCAAGGTGCCAAGTTTTGTGTGTCCTCTGCCTGGCTGAAAAAGACATGCTCCACCCAGGAGCCCCCATGCGTCCCTGGCCATGTCCCAGCGGGACGAGGAGCTGGCCCCCTCAGCGAGGACCAGCAGCCCCAGAACACCTCGGCCCTGGCCAGTACCTGCCAGCTGCCTCCCTGGAGGTGTTACAGGGCTTTTTGGCATGGGAGGAGAGCCCATATCACCCTGAGCCCTGTGGCGGGGTGACTAATGGCCCAGCCACATCTCTGGTGCTTGTTTTCCTGGAGGGTAGGGGGTGGCTGGGTGCCATTTGGGCTTTTTTTTTCTTGTCTTTCCTTTTGGAAAAAGGGCAGGGGGCCCTGTGGCGAGCCCCTGGGCTGTCCGTGTTGCCCTGACGTGCGGAGCTCAGGATGTCAGCATTGCCTCAGGACCACCTTCCTGGGGCCGTCACCTTGTGAGAGGCCCCGGCACAGCCTGACGCCATGGGTTTGCACCAGCACTGCCTGCAATACCAGCTTCCTGCAGAGCAAGCCCTAAAAATACCAGTCAGGCATCCAAAACCTGCCAGTTGCTTTTTAGTCAGAGGCTCCGTGACACGTTTTTATCTATCCTTTCCTGCCCTTTGACAACCCTTCGTGTCACTGACTCATCTGAACATGAACAATGCCCAGGCAACGTGGTGCTCAGCAGGAAATCCTCACTTCTGCTGTGGCTGCTAAAAAGTTATGAGACCCAGCTTAACCTTCAAGCATGCACCAGGAAAAACATCTGGTGCACTTTTCAGCGAAGTATTTAATAACATTTGTTAATCCAAAACCACCACCGGACTGGGATTATCATATGATGTATTACTTCAGGGTGTCTACTTTTTTTTCAGTAAGATAATTGATGTCTCAATCTTGTTAATCTATAAAGAGAATTAGAGCACTGTAATTGCACAGGCATGCTTGGAGAGGCCCAGATAGTTTCTTCTTTGTTGTAGGCACAATTTTGCTTATCTCTTCCTTTTTTGTTGTTGTTTTTTTTTGTTTTGTTTTCTTTAGAACAAATTAAATAAACCAGATTAATAAATCAATGGCTAAATCTCCATCCCAGGAGAAGCAAGCAGCTCTTCTGCACATCTTACTACAAGTAAGTTGTTCCCTACACATTTTTTTAAGACCTCATATTAATTTCCTTCTCCTGAAGTTAAAATGTTTAAATGTCAAAATGTTTACAGAATATATTAGCAGAACAATCAAAAGAAAACTCAGCATGAAATATGTCTTTGAGCATTCCCTTTCAACAGTTAAAAAGATCTAATTCTCACGCTTATTATCAACATACTGTTGAAGAATTGCTATTTCTAGTAAAATATAAATCCCACTTAAGGAGGGGAGAAAAACTATCCTAGATTTATTAGCAGGCAGAGTTTCTTCTCTGCACACAAATTAGTACTCAGCCTCCGCTATGCCTTACAACAAAACAACGTAAAGACCCCTTGCAACTACAAGGGTACATTAGGAAAAAGTGATTGTAACAAGACTTATGGGGCTACTGTAGCACCTTGTGTGAAATCAGGGCTGGGAGGGCTGTGTCACTGGGCACCTGCACGTTGCCAGCCCTGCACATCCTGGAGAAATAAGAAGTTTTCTTCTTACATGGCTGGAAATCGCCCACAAAAGTACCCCTTAAGCTGTAAGCTGCGGAGGAGTGTGGCTCCCCTCCAGCTGCACTGCTGAGCTGGGAGTAGGAAAGGGGAGAAAGGAGAGGCAGGAATGCAGTCTTTACTAGTGGGGGTAGAAAGCCAATAATGGAGAGCAGGCATACAAAAAATCTACAGTAGTTTCTTTGCATGCTTTCACTGTGTGCTTTCCGATCACATTGCACACTGTTGCTCTCCTTTGCTCTGATGTTTCTTTTTTCTCTGGTTTGCCACTGCCCTCGACCCTGCACCCAGCACAGAGGGAAGGTCAGGTCCGAGGACCTCACCTACCCGCCGGTACCACTATGTCCCCGCTGTTGGGCCAGCTGTCCCCCGTAACTGCCTTCACACGAGCAGGAAACCGAGAATTACAAAAACAAATGCAACACCAGTCTCTTCATAAATAAATACTCATAATCATCAAACACATCCCATGCAAGGCATGCTGTAACACCCATTCAGATGGCTTTTGGCTGCAAGGTGCCAAAAGCGCTGCAAAGCTGCCGATGCCAGGCTGTTAAGGACAGCCACCCGCATCTGCTGCGTGTCCCGTAAGAGAGGAGAGGCTGCAGCTGTGCCAGCATGGGGAGACAACCTGCACACACTTAGATTGGTACTGGGCAACTCACCACGGCCCCGTGCACCATGTGTTTGGAAATAACAGCTCATGAGTCCTCCAGACACACTGGCACAGAGCCGAGGGCCCCCGTAATGGGTTAGATCAGGCCATAGGGCCAGCACAGCCATCACCACTAAAAATTAACCTGGGTGAAAACCTTGACATTTAAAATAATTCTACTAAAAAGAGTGATCTTATTGTTCTCCAGCTCTCAGAATAATAATTGACCAGGTTTTAAGGAAACACTGTCTCAAAACCAGTAATAAAAGCTGCTAGTGGTAACCATACATGAGAAGGAGCTAAAGGAATCCATAAACAAGAAACCTTGAAAGCAGGGGCTATGAGGTGTCAGAATTCCTCAAGAAAATTCCTGAGCCAAGAGAAAAATGTTGGGAAGACCTCAACAGGGCCCCCGGGGCTAGGGAGGCACTCCAGGCAAAGCCGGGATAGTCCACCAGAGAGAGAGGTCACAAACACAGGGAGAGGAGAAAGGCGAGAGAAAACAAGTTGGCACAGAGAATTAAGTCAATGACCAAGTATGGAAACACTACAGGATATTCTGCCTAAGGACCCCAGGGTTGAGTTCCCACAGGTGTGGGCAGAAAGGGTCCCTCTTCTCCAGTTGGGAGGGACGGTGTTGAGCTCTCCTGTGCTTGAGGAGCATCCCTCTGGGGCTGGCAGGTGAGCTGGGTGATTCACATGATGCTCCTCAGCCTTGCCGCAGGCAGAGCGGTTTTTCAGCTGTGGGGGAAGAAGGGAGAACTTGTGTGCAAGTAAAACTGTTCCCCTCGTGCCTTTCACTCCACTAGGAAAATACAAACATATAGGAAATCCCACAGGATTACCAATTAAAATTACCACTTCACACCTCCTTAAACAGTTATGATTTTATTTATGGCAGTTTACTTACAAGTGATGGCTATGAATTTATTCATGGTAGTTAACCCCCGTAGCCTTCCAGGACAAAAATCAGGCTCTAAGAACAGCATGTTCTTAGCTCAGAGATTGGTGGCCTGAGGTATGTAGCAAGTTCTGCATGTCCATGTTACACCTTAGCTTACCCACCGGGAACCTAAAATCACTTGGGTTTTTTTCTCCCATAGTTCTGTTACTTCTGGGTGTGAGTCACCAGCTAGCCCAGGGCTGAGGGTGTTTTACACCACCACTCCTCTAACATTCCTCAAACAAGAGAGTCTCCTTAGCAGGCTAACATCATCTACAAATAGGAAAGGACTGTAAAAACAATAATGCTAAAAAGTAACCAGTAAATATCTGGCTTTTTAAAGAGTTTCAGAAGGGTCATGGTGGTAAAAGAGGATGTGCTTGCATTTACACTGAGTTACCTGCTTTTTCCACAGGCTAAGACTTCTTCCCCTTTACTATTTTCTTCTTGATCAAAACACAGTCGCTGATTTTAGCATCTGTGTATTTTGCCCTCTTGTACAAGGATAGATTGTACTGATCTTACTCCATCAAGGCAAAAGTACAGCCAAAGGTTGTTTGGCCCCAGGGACACGTCCTTGTACAGTTGGATGCTGTGCAAAAGCTGCTAAATGGCAGAGGATTCCAATACTATGTATGAATTGGCTCGCTCGCTCGCTCTTTTGGCAGAGATGGGGGAGAGCTGAGCAGATGCATGTTTCCTTCTTCCATCAGCCAATAACAGCTCATCTTTTTTACTGTCAGATGAACCTGGAGGCGAGCACAGAAGAGCTAAACACAACAGACCGTGACTCATTGATCTCCCACCAAACCACAGACAGGAAAATAAGTCCTTTGCTGCTGGTAGCAGCTGTGTTTTCTCCAGCATCTTCATTCAGTTTAGTGTACAAAGGGTTGCGCTGAGCCCCGAGCCTGCCTGGGCTTGCCGGCGAGGCTGCTGTGTAAGTACCTATGCATGGCACGGTGCCGGGGGCCAAGGCTGACTCACTCGCAGCTCCTGATGCCATGCCTCAGCTCTGGCAGGATATGGAAAATGCGTCAAGCCTGGCACACAATAGTAAACATATTGCTTTAGGCTGCCTTTGGTGCTTTTATCAACCCGTCTTAGTTCGGGCAGTTTGTAAATCATGCTTTTAAGACAGAAGCTCAAAAAACCCACTGGCGCAGCTTCCCAGTAAATGCAAAGATGACTCCAGCGTGCTGCATTGAATAACGAAACTCTGGGTTTTTTGTACAACGCAGAAGTATCAGAGCCGTGCTTTGAACGGAGGTTACCTTTATGATTCACGGCATGAATGAGTACTTCGTGGGTGCATACAAGAGCGCTGTACGAATCAGGAAATGGCTCTTTCAGGTCTCCTTACAAAAGGAAGTGAGTCTGAAGCTTGCTAAATTTACAGAGAGGACGTTAGTGAACTTAATCTAGGGCAGGGCATGGGGGGAAGGGAAGAATCCCTTTTCTTTCACTGTGGGTTGGTACATTTTTAACAAGAAAAGAAAGTAAATGGGCTAAAACTGTCATGGTGAGGGCTGCCTCCACAGCTGCCTATGACCCTTAGCTAGTACGTGCATACAGCCATGAAGACTCTCCTGGCTTCATGCTTCAGTGTCCCCTCCACCGCTGGGAAAATGGGAGAGCTGTTCTACACCCCTGAGGTAAAGCTGTGAGCTGGCAGGGAGGGAGCATCACTGCGCAACTCTGCCCGGGGTGTCCTTCCTTCCTCCTCTGCCTCTCAAGCCGGCTGCCTGCAGAGCGGGGGCACAGGGGGCTTGCCGGGCGCCTCGGCATTCTGGGCCAAGTGCTGGATGTGGCTCATCTTCAGTTCAAAGAAACAGGTTACTTCTTCAAAGGCACGGGTGCTGCACCCTGGAGCTGAGTGAAGGTAATTCAGGTTAAGATTCAGCGTTGGGAAATTCAGATGCAGTGGGACACAGAACACTAGATTTTGAAAGATTTCAGTGGTATGGTTCTGTAGCCTTCACACCACAACAGCCAAAGAAGAAAGAAAGGTTCTCCTCTACAGCTTATTCTTTTACTCAGGCATGCAGCTGCCGACTTCACTTCTACCTTAAAACGCACGCAGAGCAAGCCCCTGAAGCAAGACAAGGTGCTCCCACGCAGCCCTCCTGCCTGCACAGTGGTCTCAGGGCTGCAACCCACCTTCCTTGGGTAGAAGGACTGACGATCCCAAGTGGTAAAGGACTGCAGCAACAGCCTTCCCGACACAGCATCTGCCCTCTCTACCAAAAAGCGTGTAGCAAGTGACCCATCTTGTTACTTCATGGGACAGGTTAGTATTGCTGAACAAGATCTGGACACTCAGACTATAGGTAAAGCATATCCTTTAGCTTTGGTCTCTATCAAATTAAGTTCTTCAGTCTTGTGTAGGTTTATATGCACACTATAAAAAAGGGAAGTTCTCTGAATAAGCTCTCCCATTGCCCCCACTGCTGTTTTCATTGTGGGCACAAAGACTCTGGGATCGTCAGTCCGAGCACAGCTCAGGCTACTGCGTGGCTATTCCCAGGGACACAGTAGCAAGTAATCCAGGATCTATCTTCCTCTCTCCAGAAGATTCAGCAAAGCTTACCAGTAACAAGACCATGCCTCAGTAAGTGGGCCTGGTGATGGAGCACTGCATCCAGCTTACCTGCCACAGCTGGATAGGGCCCACATGAATGACTGGCTTTGCGTGTTAGTTGGTAGATTTAGACCTTTAAATGCACCCCAAAAAAAAAGGCCAGGAGGAGTCAAGAGAGCCTGACAGCTTCGCCTGGTGCAGGCATCGTAGATTCATTTCCCATGCAGAAAGGTATTTTTAGAGGAAGA
>VYXH01007038.1:70174-110989 GCA_013397275.1 Burhinus bistriatus | reverse complement strand
AAAAAAAAAAAAAGCCAGGAGGAGTCAAGACAGCCTAACAGCTTAATCTGGTGCAGACACTGTAGCTCCATTTCCCATGAAGAAATGTATTTTTAGAGGAAGAAGACTGGTAACTAGCTGTGAGACAGCCTCAGCCCACCTTTGATTTCTCTACCTTTCAACACCAATGCAACCAGTAACACCAGCTTGAAAACATGGTGGTGAGAGCATGAACTTCAAGGCAAGATTAAAGTCCAGATCAGACTTTGGTCTTTAACTAGAGATGGCCAGTAACGAACTTCACTGACATGGAATGGGAGAAAACGACACAATTGCATCAATATACCAGCATTGCTTCCAGAGAGACCTTGAGACAGCTGCCAGCTCCCGTCATGTTAAGAACCATACATAGTCAAAAAATACCAGAATCAGCTAACGGTCCAGACTTAAGAGAACAGGAGGCTGTTACACAATTAGAAACATCTTTTTTCTGCTAAACATCTTCTGCTTTGTAGTTAAGATATTGTTATCAAAGGTTTTCCTTGTACGCAAGAAGCTTTTGTACCTGTCAAAACCACCCTGCAGTGGGGTTGACCTAGCCAAGCTGCCAGGCCATCCAGGTGCAATAGCCTACTCTACTTTGAGATGCTACATCCAGGAAGGTCCAGCGGGAATTTATGCAGGCCTCCCCAGCAGGCCTGAAAAGCCAAAATGGTCTTTGTCAATAGCAGTTGATTATGATAAAACCGGCTTTGCACAGAGCTTGGGATTTACAGGAAGGTATGGAAATAACCTTTACAAAACAAGGAAAAAGAAACACATGCAGCAGGGGCTCATCTCTGTTCTGAAGCAAATGTGCTCCCACCGAGATTTTTCAGCCAGGTCTAACAAACAGAGCAGTACCAAGCCCCTCCCAACTCCCAGGGCATTCTTTTCTCTGGGTCTAAAATATGATTCCCTCCGTCTCAATCTTGCCCTTTCTTGCACTGCAGTTAGAGCTCTCTTCAAAGGTGACAGATGCAATGAAGAATGGTCCATTCCAGTTACAACCTCTGCTAGTGAGTCTGTGTCTGGGGCCTTCTACAGCCAGAGCACTGAGTCTAACCCAGATTTTTGCAATGAACACTTACAGCAAACTACTGTGATTTTACTCAAGGCTGCAAGATTGTGCATATTTACCTGGACTAACAGGATTATTCCAGGTTGGTGATGCTCTTTCTTACACAAGGAGAGGCTACGCTGTCTTACTCATGCAACTAACACACTACCTACAGGAACTTCCATCCCAGCATCGAGGGCTGCGTAGGCCAACCTGATGATCTCCAGTTCTACAATTTTCACACGCTGCAGAGACTAAAGACAGTGTTTCTAAGAGAGAGCACTGCATGCTGGCCCCAACATATTTGCTAACGGCCACTACAGCCAAGGATGCTGAGATGAGAACACTGTTTCCTCAGTTGCGCAGACTCTAGCTACCAAGCCAGAAGGCTTTGAGTGGAAGGATGACCAAACTGTTGATGTGAAATTTGGGCGGGGAATATACTGGTTTTAGCTTATGTTGTAATACCCACAGGCAAAGTCTGGCAAAAGATAACGCATGCATGCACAAATTGGTTCCATGCATCTGTGTAGGTGTATATACGTACATATATATGAACAGCGGTCAACTGCTCTCCTGTCCCTCATTAGGAAAGTCTGTGCCAAGTGAGTTGAATGTTTACAACCTCTCGCACTCTTACCAGCATGAAACTTTTTTATTTCCTGTACTTGTAAAAAACAGAAGACATAAGGAAAGGATTTCACTTAGGGCTATCTTGCTCACATTTTGGAACCATCTCCTCGTCATGTGTTCATGCAGGTGCTCCACGGCAGTCATTTCCTGCTAGATAAAAGCATTCTGTTCTGATGTCTATCGTCTGGGATGGTTTTAAGCAGCAGTGTAAATATGCAGCATGAAGATGTGATCAAGTAAAAAGCATTTAAGTCAAGTGATGCTTATTTAACCCAAGATTTTTTAAACACGCATGCACATATATATGTAAACAAATACAGACTAAGAGCTGTTGTGTTTGAATGAGGATTAGCTAATGAAACAGACTGGACGTGAGAAGTTTCATTTTGCTCTCACAGGCAGTAGAAAGAAACAGAACGGCTAACAACCACATCAAAAAAGAGAATGAGGAAAGCACATCTTGGTGGAATCTAGGGGGGAAAATAACTGAATTGTCAAGTAATTATGTTCTTAAATGCCAATGTGGCATATGCCAAGTATTACTGAAAAAAATACAGGCATCTAAATCTGTATTCTTAACTCAATGGTAGTCATTTTCTCTAGGGTATGAGAATGCAGGAAGTGAAGGACTATCTTTAAGGGAAGAAACAAACATATGCTTGTATTGCAAAAGTGGTGTAACAGAGTAGTTACAGCTATGACTGGTATTTCCCAATTTTCCGTTCCACTATTGACAAAAACACTACTTTGATCCTCCCAAGCCTGTTCAAACTATGTTGCCGAATTTCAAGTAAAAAACAAAAAACACACCCACCCCCCAAACCCTATGCAAGAACTCCGCTCCCTTTGCTAAATCAATATGCATCTTTACTAGCCTAAAACAATCATAAAAACATGCACTAAACATGTTGGGAGATACTGTTTTTCTTCCTGAGGCAACCACATGCCTTATGCCTGTATTAAAAAAGAGCTGGCCTGTTTTATAATGCCCACACAGACTGGTATTCGCATTGCCAAGGTCTGTTTGTTTTTCTCTAAAAGTCTGTGGAATACACTCAGCCAGAATACCTAACCAAGTAATAACAAAGATGTTTAAAAGCATTTTAAATATGATTTACTTTGTATTTTCTTGCCTGTTCTTTGTAGAAAGTTAACATATTATACAAGCATACTTTTAATTCCATCCTTCCCCCAGTCCTCATATTCACTGATTAATTTAGGAACACTTAAGACTCGCCAATAGAGCTTTAAAGGCTCTGAGCTACTTGGATTACAGTAACTTCTGAAGCATCATGGCCCAGAAGAGAGTGTCATGGAAATGGCAACGAATGATGAAAGGGTTTTATTGTGCAAAGATTTCGAAATGCTGGAAATCCTTTTGTATTTCCCTTCGCGTCACCTTCTCCTCCCCTCCCCTGGCTGGGAATAAGGAAACAGCCAAGTTATTCTATAGCTGGTTCCCACCACCATAACATTCTGGTTCCCATTGAGCTGTGCATTCAAGCAAAAACAAGAACAAACATTAACAGCTCCATTCCCATCCATCTGCTAGACAGGAACTCACAGATGCTTCATTATATACCTCCTGCTGGCACTGATGAGGCAGAAGATTTGTATAGAAAGGAGGGGGAGACCCAGACAAAACACAAGGGTCATTGTAATTGTTCTCATTCATAATTCTATTAGCAAACGTTAGCCAAAACATCATGTCACTTTAAGCTTTTCCTCACTGTTAAAAAATACAGGCACTGTCAACAGCATCTCGAGAACCTTTCACAGACTGTGCAAATGTCACATACATGAGTTTAAAGAAAATAAAGAGGGAAAAAAAGGGGACCATTTTGTGTAACTGGAATTTTATTTTACATATAAATAATAACAAGAGACTGAGGAATTTTGAGACTTGCTACTTGCAATGCTGATCCTGCATGGGCAGACTTGAGTCCCACTGCAGAACTGAGGACAAGGTCTCAAGACTGACCCAAAATATGTAGTGTCCTTTCACAGATTCCATACCAGAAGCCCAAGCAGCACGCCATCAGTCTTTCCTGAGGCAGACGGCTGATCAGTCACATTCAAAATCGAAATGGATTAAGATGGTTTTCCTCATTTTCTTGGGAAATTGTTGCTCGTATCTAGATTTTTCGTTCACCTATAACCAAAGAAAGGGGGCAGAGGATAAGGGGGAGAGGGAGGGAGAAAGCAGAATTAAATATCACAGACAATTAAGTGCAATTAAAACTTTGTTCCTCAAATAGATGTTGATCAACTTGCCACAAAGAAAATTCTCAATCCCAATTTACTTCTAATAGGGATTTAAACACTTCACATCACTGACATTAGAGCACTAGTGATTATGTCTGCTCTAGAGAACTAGATTCCTACAATTGAACTGTATGGAAATATAAAAGAGAAAGAACACTTCATAGTAACAAAACACCACATGGAATCTTGCATAATAAACAAATTTTCTCAAATAGAATTCTTTTTAATTCTCATCAATTGCATTATTTCCTAATCTCACTTACTGTGGTGTAAAGCTAGGGTAATTTAACTCGAAGAAATGGAATTACATAAATATACCACCTGAACAGAGTGAAAATGAGATACGCTATCATCTTCACGGAAAAACATAAAACTATTGTCACTTCCATGCAACTCTTCAGCACAACAGCTGGATAAAATTAAAGCTTGCTTCTCCCACAATGGGATGTGGTTTGAACTGTAGTTTGCATATAATTATTGATGACAAACATACTATAATAAAGGAGGTGCAATGCTGCTCTTTTTTGGAATGGAGAAGTATGTTACGGTCTCCAACCCAAAGTGATTTTGTCCTTGGCTGACCATTCACAATTCAGAGACTTATGCTGTGGCAAATCTTCATGAAGAAAATGAGACTGGATTTATCTTAGTAAGCAGATTCAACTAGGAATATCGCCAACAGCTGAAAATACAGTGAGACTTTCAGGACTGATCTCGTTCAGAATAAACATGTCTTTTCGAAGATGACAGCAGCGTTCTCCAACCTTTGGGATCACCCAAATCCAACAAAACATCTGGATTTGGGTATGGAGTTAAATAACTGGATTTGATTTCAAGCAGAAGTAACAAATCACCACCCCCGCAGAACAGCTGAAAATTGATACTGAACTGAACTTTGACCAGCTGGCTGCTCTTGGTCAAAAATCTAGTAGTTCCATTTATGTACCTCCTCCAGAAACAACACGTGGCAAAGCAAGTAGATTTCAAAACCAGCAGTGCCCAGGCACTTTGAGCACCTGAGCAATTATCTTCACTCTTGAAAAACAGTAAAACATCTGAGGCAGCAGCAGTTAGTGAGGTTTTCCTCAAAACTTACTTACATAACATAAGTATATTTATGATCAAAACCCTGAAGACAAAAGGGTCTGCATACCAACTTTAGTATAAGTCTTCCTGACAGCTTTTGTTCCTTTCCTTCCACCCACCCTCCCCTTAAAACGAAAATGTACCTTCAGCAAAAAGCACTAACATTTCAAGAAGTGAATAAAGACCTAACAGAAATCAAATTCACATAGTAAGAAATGCTAAAAGAAAATAAAAGCTATTTACAGGTTTCTGTTTGTAACGAACCTTGATATTTGTACAGTGTCCCACATATATAAACAAAAGTTCAATTTTCTTGGCTTTTTGTCATTTAGTAGCTCTGTCCTAATTCACAATAAGCACAATATTTTAGTGAATTTTAGAGAAGCTTTTCTTCCTCTTGTTTCTCCTGGGTATTTTTACTCAAAACGAAACTGTTCTTCCTATTTTTTTTTTTTTTAATTTTTTTATTTTACATAGCTATTTTGTAAAATACTTGGAAAATATGTATTCTTAAAGACTATATTCGTATGTCTGAAGGAAAAACTAATGTACTCAGTAAAACAGCCAGTCAACATACCTCTTTTCCCTTGTGAGAATTAGCTATAGCAATTAAAAATACATTAAGAGAAACACAACATAGAAACTAGTTTTGCTTTTAAAGCTGATTGTGTAATAGTGGAATGCTGTTGCTCAGCAGATGTGTGCATTCCATCACATCTGCAAACGTTTGTGACTGGTGATGATGCATGGAAGAAAAAACTGGTGCAGTTTTCTAAATCCGGAGTCTGTTTACACAGTTGGCAGTTAGAAAAAAAAAAAAGAATTTTACTGGTAAGTGGAACACTGCATACAAAAATACTGATGGGTCCCTACAATGCTAGGATCACTTTCTGATGAAAAATAAGTTTAACATGTGAAAATAATGTAGGGCAAAGACAAGCAACTAGAAAACACGTTCAGAAAAGACATCCTTTATCAACTGATGACAGAGCAAACATTAGCTGACATTTTGTACTAAATGATGTCCAATTACATTATCATTAGTAATAGCAAGCCTCAAATACAGAGCAACTTTTGTCCTGTGAAATCGAACAATCTTAAAAAAGTTGAGAGGGTGTTTTTGTTTTGCTTTTCTAGAAACTGTAACAATCACAGGACTTGCTCGAGTTTAGAAAGCAACCCAGTGGCCAAGTCAGAAACAGAACTGGCATCTCAACTCGAGTTTCTGGCTCAGCGAACTGGGAAATGCTGCCTCCATTTCCTCCATCATTCATTCCCAACCGATTAAGCACGTCTCATTAGGGAGGTGCATCAACATGAAAGGTGAGACACATTGTGGACTGCTACAGGCTGTAAGATAACGCTGTACGCTGGCACTGACAAATCTGTAGAGAAAACGTATCAGCAGGGAATAGGTTTCTTCCCCTCCTTCGTACCTGCGCAGGTGTGACAAAGAAGGCAAAGAGGTTTTTGGTGCTGGAGGCAGAAATGGAAGGGAAGAAGGAAAAAAAAAACCACAACAACAAAACCAAACAAACAAGAAAAAAAACAAAACAAAACAAAACAAAAAAAACCACCCAACCAAACAACAACACATTACCAAGGCCTTGCTAAATTAACTCAGAACCCTTGGAGGACACATATATTTACTTGCTACGCTCTAAAGATGAAGAATTTAGATAAGTTAAATAGTATTAAGGAGCGCGCATATTCTTGACAAATGTTAAGATGAATAAATTTATTACCTCTCTTCCCCTCTTTCTTCATCAATATGAAGAAGAAAACTGCAATTCAAACTTGCAAATGTTTGGCTTTTCCATGTTATTTTGCTGCTGTAGCCACATACTATTAACAGACTTTATACTTTACCTGTCTGATGCCAAGTGGTCTGATGTTCTACTTCTGGGCTCGCTCTTCATTTGAAGCAGCATGGATTTCCAGGGGCTTGTCACCATCTGCATCACCCTTGAGGAGGGAAAATGTGCACCAAATTTCAATTGAGGCCATCCATGATTAACGTTTTTGCCAGAACAGAAACCCTCTTCAAAAGCTGAAACAAAAACTTCTTGCAAAATCAACTGGCTGATGAGACTAATTCAGTATAATATACTCAAATATGATCTTCCCCCAAACAGTTTCTAGATTTTAGTCTTCCTGTAGTCAGCTGAGCAATTAAAGGATTTGAAAGAACAAGTAGTTCAACAGAAATGTTTTAATTGACTCATTTTGCCTGCACTAATAATAGAGGATGAATTCCCACAGAGTAGTTGCTATTTTGCATCTCTGAATTCTGCGTGGATTTATACAATAGGTCTCTTTTAGTACATATCCTTTGAAAGAGTGTTCTCACACTTTCCACGAAATAAATGATAGAAATCAAAGAACTAAGAGAGGCTTGTTTGTTAGAGCGTCTGGTCTATTTGCCAAGTATGCTATAATGAACAGGCACTTGATTATAGTTTTAAATAGATATCAATAAAAAAAAAAACAAAACCAAACTTAAAGGGCCACACATATGTCTAGGGGACTGAAGCACATGACATACAAGGACAGGCTGAGAGGTGGGTCTGTTCATCTTGGAGAAGACCAGACAAAGGGGGAACCTAATTGCTATCTACAGTTCCTTAATGGGCATTTATATATTTGGAAGAGCTAGGTTCTTCTCAGAGGTTCACACCAAAGGGACACAGGAGCATGGCAAATTTCTATTAGATTGTAAAGAGGGGGGAGGGAGGAAGTATCACACCACTGATCAAGCACTGGAGCAGGTTTTCCAGTGAACTTTTTGAATTTCCATCCTTGGAAATAATCAGCACTTGACTGCACAAGGCCTGAGCCACCAAATCTAACTTTGAAGCTGGCTCTGCTTTGAACAGGAGGTTAGAAAAAACAATCAGCGGTCACACCCAGCCTCAATTATTCTTAAATTCACATGAAAATCAAATGGCATTTTCTTTTTATTCTAAAAAGACATTTTTACCACTATGACTTACATTTGATGGCAAATGTAACAAAAGAAGCCAGAAGAGACTGGAAAACATAAACGTTTCACAGGATAGGTCAAATTTATGTCCCAGAACAAACTGAATACCATGACTAAGGCACTGAGTCTATGAGACCCTGCATATGCTGCGCTGGAGATATGACTCATCAAGATTCAATCATTAAGATAATTCTTAAATTTCTTATTCAAAATATGCCTAGCAAGACCTTTAAGAGGTAATTCTTTCTTTCAAAAACCCATTTTATTTTGATCGCTACCCCGGATATTTCATAGTACAGGAAATCAAATCCACAAACCACACCCACTTCAAAATAATGATCTACTCCGTAATTTTCCTGTACAGGAACCTGTAAATTATGACATTTTACTACAATTTATAATGAATAATCTGACTCATGATGCCTCATCTCAAGGATTACTTAATCCTGAACAAATGAACTAAAAATAAGTTGTTCACAGAGAGTTCTATGTTTTTCCACTTTTCTTAGCTTGTAAAAAGCAAATACCATCTAGGTAAGCATTTTTTTTTGTTTTTGTCCTGAAAGAAGAATGAATCCCAAAGCAATACACACACATGCAAAAGTGCAGGAAAATAGGGGTCTTGCTCAGTTCCTTTGTTTCTGTGAGCTCAGTAGATCTCATCACAGGGCTTGTCTTCACTAGATCTATTAAGCCTGAGTTATTTAATTCAAGCCAATCCACTGCTAAACCGTCATTCCTCACACAAATTCATTTGCTGAGTTAGCAATTATGAAGTTCTTCTAACTCCATCCGCTGCACGTGCCCACTATGTAAATAGTGAGCTTGAGCGAGACTGATCAAGCAGTAACATGGATAGCCAGAAAAGGACATCCTTTGAGCTAGCACAAGACATAAACACACTGCATTTTCCAACAAAGTGTCAAGGTCCTCTTAGTCACACCCAAAACCAGATCAGAAGCAAAAAATGTGTTTAGATCAATGACCCAGAAGACAGGCCGCCTCTGTGCCATGATGCCTTCTCATAATTAGAAGCAGGCACACATTCAAGCCTTTCTTTCTACTTTCTGGCTCAAGGCGACAACTCCATAACATATCAGGGTGGCTAGAAGAGTTCACGCTTCAGATCTTTACCCCACAGCAGAAGGGGAAATATTTTGCAGCATTCTTATGCATCTGACAGTTTCAACTGAGAGGTGACTGATAAATCTCTGTAACACACTCATTAGTAAAGTGTTCAATACATTGGGATTCCATGGGATTAAAAAAGAATTAAAAAATCGTTATTTGAAATTGAAAATAATATTGCAACTAAGGGGACTGTACACAATGCTTTTTGTAAGGTTTTCAGTACATGAGCAGTTAAAAGACACACCAACGTAGCTCACAGTATCTAATCGAGATACACTGAGACCTCAATTTGAAAAAGACAAACTTAAAAAAAAAAATGTAATGATTTCTGAAAATTTTCCCTCCATACACAGAAAAATGCCCAAATGCAACCTAGCCTAATGTCAAAAAACCAAATGTAGGGTGGCTTTTTTCTCACATTACAGCCTAGTCTGATGCAGAAGTTAGTTTCTGTTGTTGCCTCTGAGAAAGTCTTGCAATGGCCAGGCCCTTTTACAGGGGCACCTAACCTTAGAAATTATACCTCTAAAGGCAGGTAGGTATACATCTCTTATGCTTATGGAAAACTCTTGAAAGGTAGAGTCTGGCCACCAGAAAAAAACAACAGCTGCAAAAGAAAAACAAAAGCTCATCTGGGCTCACACATTAATAATTTACTTTTCCTTCTGTCATCTTTTGTTTGCAATGTGTTGCTTAGAATAAAGAGGACGTCACTGGCTTACCTTATCTGTCCTCCCCCAGTCAATCAATAACTTATCCTCCATCTTTTATTTTCAGCTCAGCTTGAACTTAACTCTCTTAGAAATATGGAGCACTTCTAAAAATATTACTCAAGCTGTCCTAAAAAGAGTAGATTCTGTCTTTCCTACCTATAATACATTTAAATTCACCACAGCCCAAACTAAGGATCCAATCCAAAAGAAGTAACAATTTTTACAGGTTTTACTCTCTTGTTGTTCTTACTACCAAACAATAAAAGTAGAGCTGATGACAGTGAACAGTATTTTCTGTCAGAAGTAGACATTTATCTTCTAGTTCAGATGACCAAACTTTTGCTTGTCTGTTCAGAAGCTACAGAAGAGTAGCTTACAAGTCTTACAAACACTTCCTGTAGAAAGCAGCTCTCAGCTGCTTATGTTGTGTTTTAAAGGATGCTCAAAACAAGTGACTTAAAAACTCTCCTTTTAAAACACAGTTTAAGGTTTGCTATGGTCACAACCCATGATGATTACGGCAAAGCTCCGCAGTCAACATGCTGACATCACAACTTCCACCAGAGCTTTCAGGTGCGGAAAATCCAGGTCCAATCCATAATTTCTTTGATGCTTGTCCTGAGCAAGCGCAGGAAACAAGTACCCAAAGCCGAGCAGTCCTTGCACTTGGAAGCACTCTGTCACCAGCTAACAATTAATAAAATACCCAGAGATAGCTATATAGATACTGCTGTATTTTTAATATTTATATATTTTTATATGTGTAATAAATATATAGAGAGGTTAAAAATATATAATATATCTTAGTATTGGTAAGTCACAGCTGGTTTCTATCAACAGACCAGGCAGGGATGAAAATCTAACAATAAGCTGCAAGTTTCTCTCAATCTCTGAAGCTGTTTGAACAACCAAATGACAGACAGCAAGAAAAAAGAAAAAAAAAAAAAGTCTGTAACATCTTATTAGTGATTGGACTGAAGTCAGAAAAAGCATACATATGAAGAAAGGAACAAGACCTGAAAAGGAGGGTGGTTTTAGAGTTCTAATGCTGTTCTGGTTTTTCACATTTTAGCCACTTCAGTAAAAACAACGGGTGCCCATTTCAGTGTTGAGGGAAGAGAAAGAATCCAGAACAGCTGAAAATACAGCAAAAGTCTTTGAGTGGTATAAAGACAAGACAAAGTGAGAACTAGCTGAAGAAAACTGTTTTTCTATGTGTTTCAGTACATATTAGCTCACTCGCTGGAACAAAATCTGTGTTTAAGTGACTTAGTGCCATAATGCACGCACTTGTCACTTGAAGACAAAGTCATTATAGTATGAGAGCTAACAACCTACAGCACAATATAACTGTACAAATTATGGAAGTATTGAAACCAGAGGCAGAAGAGGAAGGGCAAAAACCCTGCATTTCATGAAAATAAACATCAAATGAGCTGACTGACAAACAGGACCTGACTGTTAGAAACTTACAGGTGGTATGTATTGAACTGTGGCTCTGAATACTGATTTTTAAGCAGTTTTCTGTAAAGAAGTTATAATCCTTTGTACAGAAAGCCACAGTCCTTAAGTTTATACTGTTGCACAAAATCCTCAGGCTGCTCTGGTTTGTCCATCCCTCTGACCTAAGGACAGGTATTAAAGCTGATAAAATCAGCCAGTACTAAACAGGGATTGTGGGGAAGGGGGCGGGGGGGAAGCGAAAAAAAAAAGGAGCTGCAATTCACTGGCTTAACAGTTTCAACACCTTTGTAGGCACTGGAAGGCAAAAAAGAGTAGAAGAAAAGAAATGTAGAAAAATATAATCTTGCATGAACTATGATATTATTGGGCAAAGCAGAGGGACCAGTTACTCACGAAGACTAGCTGAAGGCAATGCAGGGTATTAGCCTTCGTAACTGCCAAACCCCAGTAAAGAAAGTTTCATGCCGCCTAAAGCTACTCAAAAGGGTTTAAAACACATAATTCTAAAAAACTGCATAAAGGCACAAGTTGGTATGATTCGCTACAAATTTTGCACACTAAGTTTAAGATAAACAAGGTTTGAGGGACACATCTTCCATTTCTCTATCACTTCCCCCTGAAGATTTACAACCTGATAATATAAATGCTAATACTAATTCCACTGATTTTTGTGGAATTACTTCTTGTGAGTAAAGATCACACGCGTAAGCAAAAGATTTTCAGAAGATAAAACCCTTAAAATATACCTGGCCTCCCAAGAAGATAGTTACATTTCTTCTACCATCTCCTCTACCTGTGTGAAGTAGAAAAGTTGTGCACTTAATATCAAGATAAAGTATACAGAAACTGAATAACTACTCCTGTTGTCCCTTATTAGGAAAATGTTTCATTCTTCTCGAAACAGAAAACGTGAACACTGATTTTTATATAAGGTACCTGGGTAGTTTTAGCAGAGGGCTTTCATCCCAACATCCTGAAGAGCTGGCCCCTTCAGTAAGCCAGCTTCAGGATACCGGAACGCAATACTGTAAACAGCTACTCAAAACCTTATCAGACAGACTTGCTGTATCGAGGGGCTCCAGCCACAGTGTTTTGAAATGTAGCAGCAAGAAGGTCCTGGAATTCATCTTTCTTGGCAAAGATTAGATTTCAGTTAATATGACCTCAATTTGGCACAGGTTTTTGTTTCATAAAACCTTCAGAAAATTAACATACCACATCTATTTTAACGACATATTGCTGCACAAACATGAAGTTATTCACAGCTGTGAATATGACTATCAAACAAATTATGAGCAACATAACAAACTAACACAAGCCAAGAAGAGCCACCCATATACTGCTGGACTACTTGCAAGAATCCTTTGTGCAGCAACAGGAAAATGCTGGACAGAATGTCACAACAAAAAAAAATAACCTCTTTTGCTCTGGCATGGTTTCATGAAATGGGTTACATCTGGTGTAACAACAACTCAAGAACAACATTTATATTTGCCTCCACTAGTTAAGGAATCTAGCTGCCTAGTACGACAATAAAATAAATATACAAAACCAACCCAATTCTTTCACGGGGCTGTCAAATTAGGACACAAGTCCCAGAAGCTATTCTAGAATGCTTTGCCAATTTTAGTACACGATAGAAGTATACATTTTCTTCCATGACACTTCTGTACCAGTAAAAGCTCCAATAATAATGCAACTTATATTTATAACAGAAATTCTTTTGCTGGAAAAGTTGATACTGATTTGGTGAACCTATTCATCTGTATGAACAATACACACTTTTTTGCACTCATATAACCATACAGTATTAGAGACAGATTGGAAAAGTTTTTCTAGGGTAAACTTCACCTCTCACATCTCATGTTAGGGACACACCAGTGCTTATATGTATAAAAGAAGGCAGAGGTTTTCATTATTAACAGTAACTGACCACATCCTGATAGAACATGATAACACTATCTTAAAAAAAACCCCAAGCACTGGTGAGGCCACAACTGGAATACTGTGTCCAGTTCTGGGCTCCCCAGCTGAAGCGGGACAGGGAACTACTGGAGAGAGTCCAGCGGATGGCAACAAAGATGACTGGGGGATTGGAGCACCTCCCTTATGAGGAAAGGCTGAGAGAGCTGGGACTCTTTAGCCTGGAGAAGAGAAGGCTGAGGGGAGACCTTATTCTTGCTTCTAAGTATCTAAAGGGTGGGTTGGAGGAGGATGGAGCCAGACTCTTTTTAGTGGTTCCCAGTGACAGGACGAGGGGCAACGGGCACAAGTTGGAACATAGGAAGTTCCATTCAAACAGAAGGAAAAACTTCTTTACGGTGAGGGTGACAGAGCACTGGAACAGGCTGCCCAGGGAGGTTGTGGAGTCCCCTTCTCTGGAGATTGTCAAGACCCGCCTGGATGCAGTCCTGAGTAATGTGCTCTAGGCATTCCTGCGTCAGCAGGGGAGTTGGACTAGATGATCTCTAGAGGTCCCTTCCAACTCTGAAAATTCCGTGATTCCGTGATTCTGTGAAAACAACTAAACCAAAACAAAAAATAAAACCAAACCCACCCCTACCCCCCCAAATTCTCAACTATGGATTTTATACTGCTTCACCAAAAAGAAGTTTCAAGGCAGACTTCTTCCATTAGAAATACTTTTCAGTCCACATTCTAGTGACTTCAAAGGCATTTGACTTTTTACAACTGCTGTTCAGCTTCTCCAGACACCAGAGAGACAATACCCTCTCTTTAACAACTTCAGAGCACAAAGAGGGCAAAGAAACAATGAGGCTGTACACTCCAGTGGTAAGAGATCACTGAACATCTGAAATGCAGGCAATTTCATCGAGTGCGTAGTGCTTCTTCCTTTGAGTCAAGGGACTTTTGTATCGTGCCTAATCCATGAAGTTAAATGGCAGCAGTTAACACTAACAATATCGGATCAATTAGGTGAACTTTAGGAGGAAACCATTCAATGGTATTTCACTCCTCTGCACAAACAGCATATTTGGCAACTAAGGAGTGTGATTTAAAGATTCTGCAAGGAGGAAGAGAAAGAAGTATGTTTACTTAGTGGTCTCTGCAATTTTGCTTGTCGTTTGTTTTTCTGCTGAGGTAGCAAGTGCTTGAATAAGCCTTATAATAAGATGAAAGCTTCAAAAGTTTTTGCCTTCCAATAACAACCACATGCTTCCTTTTGAAAGCCTGGAACACAATAAAATAAAAAGCTCAGCTAATTTTTACCAATGCTCTCGGTTTGCCTTTCTGAAATATTTTAATGTTGCCTATTTTTTTGAGGTACTTTTTGATAGCCTAGGTTTTCGGAAACGTACAATGTGATTAACTAACCTTTGTTTCTTCAAACAGCTATACAGGTGGCATTTACTGAAGTGCCTAGGGCCAATACAGGACGAGTGTCCACTGATGGAAGTCTCCATTCTCGTAAAACTCAGCAACTGACAGGACACATGAGCCTTTCACCAACGCAGCTTGTTTGGAACTAGTCCCACACCTAGACCTTCCTAGGGAACTCAGTCCCATACCTGCAGTGCAATTGCCTCTCCAAAACATCTCTCAGTGGTTATCCCCCTTATGTCTTAGGCCTCTGGGTTGAAAATACCATGCTCTGGTCAGATAGGACTTCTGGTTTACAACAACCCAGAAGCCATACATCATTTTCAACCTAGTATGAACTGTTACAAGTTGCGAGCTATGGCTCAATCAGGAGGTCCACAGTAAAAGACCAAGACTTTCTGCTGGTTCAAAACTGTTTTCAAATCACCTGTTAGTTTTGCCAGGCTACATTAAAAAACTAAAATAAGAGATGGGAAGCAGTCTGCAGCTAGGGCAGCAGTTTGTATCAACAGAACAAACATAGTCGCTTAGAAATCAGGAATTAAAGATGCAGTGAGTTTAGAAGTGAATTTAAAGTGACAGAAGCTTTACGTTATGCACCTGAACTTTAATTTTTTAAGTTGCAGTTAAAAAAATCCCTCAAAACCTTACAAGCTCTCCCTGGCACACATTTAATCAACATGCACAGTTCTCCAGTCTCTCACACTCTGCTTCACTGAGCCATCTACATATATTTCCTAGAAGTCAGTTTGCTTATCTGTATCAGAGAGGTACAACTACAAAGACAGCTTGCTCCTGTGGGGTAACAGAAATGTCTAGAATGTGAAAAATAAAAACATCATTAAGATACTTAACTCCAGAAGCTTCAAGCAGGTTCTGAAGTATGATCAGGACGTTACATAACATAATGATTCATTAATAAGGAACCTGACGGTGCACAAGTCCATGGGACCTGATGACATTCATCCATGGGTCCTAAGGGAACTGGTGCATGAAGTTGCCACACCACTATCCATCATATTTGAGAAGTCATGGCAATCTGGTGAAGATCCCACTGACTGGAAAAGGGGAAACATACCCCCATTTTCAAAAAGGGGAAAAAAAAGAACAGCCAGGAAACCACAGGCTGGTCAGTCCCACTTCTGTCCCCAGCAAGATCATGGAGCTCTGGAAACTCTGCTAAGGCACATGGAAAATAAGGAGGGGATCAATGGCAGCCAACATGGCTTCACTAAGGGCAAATTGTGCCTGATAAATTTCGTGGCCTTCTATGACAGGGTTACAGCATTGGTAGATAAGGGGAGAGCAACAGATGTCATCTACCTCAACTTGTGCAAAGCATTTGACACTGTCCCACATGACATCCTTGTCTCTAAATTGGAGAGACATGGATTTGACCGATGGACCACCAGGTGGATAAGGAATTGGCTGGATGGTCACACTCAAAGAGTTGCGGTCAGCGGCTTGATGTCCAAGTGGCGAGCAGTGATGAGTGGTGGTCCTCAGGGGTCGGTACTGGGATGGATACAATTTAACATCTTTGTTGGCAACACCGACAGTGAGATTGAGTGCACCCTCAGCAAGTTTGCCAAAGACACCAAGCTGTGTGGTGTGGTCAACACACTGGAGGGAAGGGATGCCATGCAGAGGGACTTGGACAGGCTTGAGAGGTGGGTCCATGCAAACCTCATGAAGTTCAACAAAGCCAAGTGCAAGGTCCTGCACCTGGGCCGGGGCAATCCCATGCACAAATACAGCCTGGGTGGAGAGTGGATTGAGAGCAGCCCTGAGCAGAGGCACTTGAGGGGGTTGGTAGACGAGAAGCTCAACATGAGCCGGCAATGTGTGCTTGCAGCCCAGAAGGCCACCAACATCCTGGGCTGCATCAAAAGAAGCATGGCCAGCAGGTCGAGGGAGGGGATTCTGCCCTTCTACTCCGCTCTTGTGAGACCCCACCTGCAGTACTGTGTCCAGCTCTAGGGCCCCCAAAACAAGAAGGACATGGACCTGTAGGACCAGGTCCAAAGGAGGGCCACAAAGATGATCAGAGGGTTAGAGCACTTCTCCTATGAGGACAGGTTGAGAGAGTTGGGGTTGTTCAGCCTGGAGAAGAGAAGGCTCCGGGGAGACCTTACAGCAGCCTTCCAGTACCTAAAGGGGGCTGGCCTACAGGAAAGATGGGGAGGGATTCTTTATCAGGGAGTGTAGTGATAGGACAAGGGGTAATGGTCTTAAACCAAAAGAGGGTAGATTTAGATTAGATATTGGGACGAAATTTTTCACTATGAGGGTGGTGAGGCACTGGAACAGGTTGCCCAGGGAAGCTGTGGCTACCCCACCCCTGGAGGTGTTCAAGGCCAAGGTTGGATGGGGCTTTGAGCAACCTGGTCTAGTGGGAGGTGTCCCTGCCCACGGCAAGGGGGTTGGAACTAGATGATCTTTAAGGTCCCTTCCAACCTAAACCATTCTATGATTCTATGACATAAACAAGTTCCCGTTTCTTCACAAGACAGTTCTAATCTTCCAACTAGTATCATTAACCAACCACACTGCACTTATTTTGCAATTTTGTAGCATTTTGTAGAATGTAAAACGCATTTGAGGCAGCAAAATAGAATCTTATTTCAGATTTTTTTGGGGGGAGTATTTATGAATATTTGCTCTAACATAATGATGTCACCGTGCATTGCTCTATTGAACATTATTATCCAGTCATAACACCTAGCAATTTGTAGAAGCAAACAATTATAGATACACAAAACTAAAACCCTACAATTCACTACAGTTGTGTATCACGTTTGACCAACTCTACAGATAAAGTTTAAGTACTGTGTCCAGTTCTGGGTTCCCCAGTATTAGAGACATGGACATAGTGGACACAGTCCAGTGAAGCACCACGGAGATGATTAAGAGACTGAAACATCCTTTCCTATGAGGACAAGCTGAGAGAGCTGAGACTGTTCAGCCTGGAGAAGAGAAGGCTTCAGGGGATCTCATCAGTGTGTATAAATACCAGGAGGGAGGGTGCATAGAGGACGCAGCCAGGCTCTTTTCAGTGGTGCCCAGTGACAGAACCAGAGGCAATGGGCACAAACTGAAACACGGGAGGCTCCCTCTGAACATCAGGAAACGCTTTTTCACTGTGAGAGTGACAGATTGCCCAGAGAGCTTGTGGAGTCTCCATTCTTAGAGATATTCAAAAGCTGTCTGTTCTGGCCAACCAGCTGTAGGTGGCCCTGCCTGAGTAGGGGGGTTGGAGCAGATGACCTCCAGAGGTCCCTTCCAACCTCAATCAGTCTGCGGGGGGGTTGTAGCAGATGACCTCCAGAGGTCCCTTCCAACCTCAATCAGTCTGCGGTTTTATACAGATACATAATATACATTTTATATATATACAAAAATAAAATTAATATAAAGCCTTAATATACACTGCTTTAACACACACACAAACATATAAGCAAATAGTTAGATACCAATACAAACACTAACTAAAACCAAGGATAAATTCATTCATCACTGAATAACATGACTTAAATATAGCGCAACAACTTTGATGACTATAAATCAACTACAGAAGAGCACACTTCCTGAGATATTGACATTTACTGTAACTAAATGCACATATGCCTTAAAATGATGGTATTGTATAAGCACGGACCACAGGAGCGCTGGAAAAAAAGGTTTCCTGCAAGGAAAACATACTGTATCACTGATGCTCTGTTGGGGGATTAGGTAAAGCTGCTACATAGGGGGAATAAGGAAAGCTGCTCCATTCTAAAACTGAAAATAAACATGCAGAAATTCACTTAGTTGTATTAGCAATGTTAATTCAAAAACGCTGTTTTAAAGAAACCTCAGTGCCTGCCAAACTCTGGAAAACAAAGCCATTATGTTACCATTTGCTCAGTCATCAGATGCAGGCATCTCTAAGGCAAGACACCAGGCTGCTTAGCATGACACAGAACAGCAATGCCAGACCAAAAAAAAAAAGTGACTTGTAGAACAGAAAATAACGACGAATGTTATTCTAACTAAAAAAAATAAAATAAAATAAAAAAGTCACGTATGTGAATGTTAGTCTGACCCTTCGTACGCTGTTTAACAATTGCAAATCTAGAAAACAGAAACTTTCAGCAATGACTGTGCTTGGCACCTCACCAGGATGTCCAGTTCAAAGCAGATTCAAAAGAACCTCAATTTTTATTGGCAGCCTTCTGGATAAGAACCAATTAAACAAAAGTTTCCTAAAATAGGGCTGTAAGTATTAAATCACACAGCTAGTTATCTATGACTAAATCCCTAAGAACTGTATATCCCTATAAACTGCTGAGTTTATGACCAGATAGTAACATTTAATAGGGCAGCACATAATGACATCATCACGCTAGAGCAAATATTCATGAATATTCAAAGCAAAAGAAAAAGGGAATAAATTGGGAACAAGATTCTATTTTTCTCTCTTTCAAAGAGGAGATCTGTAGTGAAAAAAAGTTATTTCAGATTTTTAAGATGGAGCTTGTCAAATTAAATTATTTTTAAAAAATTAAATTTTTAAATAATCAAGACCATAAAAGCTTTGATCCCTAGCATTCCAATCACAATGCTCCCAACTTTCCTATTAAACACTTAGTAGATTATACTAAAGAAAACTTCCAAACAGCATTTCTGAAAGTTTAACTTGAAATAAGCATAATACTTTCTCACAACATAGGAAGACAGAAATAAATGCTGAGTCAGAGTGGAAAAAAACCACTATTGTTCATATGTTCTTCATCTTAACATGCAGTGGTAAATTCAGAAATCGAGCTCCTCAGACTTCTTACCTTATCACCTTTTTTCCCAGATTTCTTCTTCTTAGGATTATCCTTCCAAAGAGATTCTACAGCAATATATCCCTGAAGACTCCAGTCATAGAGCTGCGTACCAGCAACCTTGGAAACAAAAGATATTAGAAAGAATGAACTTAATCTGGGAAATATTATTTTGCTTCCTATTTAAGTGGAAGAAGTCTCAAAACACAAGATCTTTAACATCTTCCTGTTCAGGCTCAGGGTGTACAGCATTAATAAACATCTTGAAAAAAAGTGACAAATGAAGAATAAGAAAAGCCAACTTGCTAAAAAAATTGTTTGAAGACTACCTGAAAATATATCTGCATAAAAAGGAGTGGAATGACACTGCATGGAAACAATTCTGGTGTTCTTAGTATTTGACGTTCAAGAGATTTAACATATGCAAATTATTTCTTAATTTGACCATATCAATTCTGGAAAAAAAAAAAACAAAACCGAACAACCCCTACTTAGTTTGTCATTATTTTGCAATTTTACATTTTCACTGTTTTGACAGAACAGTAAGAGTACCCCTTTGTTTCTTTTTATTTGCCATTTAGAAGAAGTACCTGATTTGCTGATATATGGCTGTAATGAATAACGAGCTGTCAACTCTCAAATCAGAAGACAGGTAGGAAAGATGGTGTTTGCTATATTACACGAACAGGTAATTCTACGACAGGAAAAGTCCCTAAGTCTAATAAAAGAGGATCTCCTGCCCCTTACATGATATGGAACTGTAATATTCATAGCACCCTTTAAAACTCAAGTCTGTTAGGTTTTTACAGCTCCATGCTCAGGTCAGTACTCACTTTCATATCACTATCAGTTTTCCTACAAATAAAGAATAACAAAGATGGACAATTTGCCCAACTAGACAGCTATTAAACTAAAAAACTTATGAAATCAAGAAATAAGAAGGTATCACCCTACCTCCCCACAGCAGGCAAAGCTGGAAAACCTAAACTATGAGAACAGGGCAAACATATATGATGTTTCTGAAACAGTTTCTGAATGAAATTTTTACATTTCTTCCAGTCTCCAATAATTCACTGCTCAGAGATTTCCTGAGTCATAGGTGATTTCTATGTGTATAGCAATGCCCAAGGAATTTCCCTCCTATGTTCCTGTTGCGCTTCCCCTTGAAGCCCTAGCAAATTTTTAGCATCCGTAACATCCTGTGCCAAGGAGCACTACTGCTGAGCACACATGGTGCGAAGAACCCCTTCCCTTCGTTTGTCTGAACCAAATTAACTATACCAGTTATGTAACACAATGGCAAGGGATGTGCTTCTGGGCAGAGATCATGTTAGTACCTTACAGAAGATGTTATTTAATAATTAGCACTAAAACAAAACAAACTCAAATCAGCAACTACATTGCTGAGTCGCAACTAAATCCAAAACATAGGCTGTTTTACATACAAAGAGCTAGCATATTTGTCACCACGTTTGACAATTACAGTTGTACTTTGGTTTTAAGATAGTCAGTATGATCCACGCAGCTTTCTTTATATTCGAAGGTGATAAAGGTCATCAGAAAAAAGCACACAGTGTTCTGGGGATGAATGTGTTAAATCTCCCAAATCCCTCAATTCAAACGTTACAGGTATAGAGAGTTATCTTCTTTTTCAGTATCAGGAGTGTTCATTCTCAAGTACTTCAACAAACTAGTTCTGAGGAGCCTACGGCTCATTTGGAAAGATAGCGTCGTCAGTTGTGCAAGCAGTACAAACCTACCAGGACTGGAAAATAACCACAATAAACGAACAAACAGGGCTTTTTTGTCTGCAATGTTACTGAGGACACTGCTATCAACAAAAAATGAAAACAACAGCAACTACGCTGTCCTGGTTTAAGTGACACAGGACTGATTTCTCTTCTAGTGGTTGGAAAAACTGCACTTTTAGAAGACTCTAGCGTCTGAATTTGTGAAAATATTTACTTTATAGCCAGCTATGACATGTGGGTTTCAAGGTCTCAGCATTTTCAGGCTAGCCAGGTCCACGGATAAGGAGGACCAAGACCCAGGCATTTGACCCAACTGGCCAACAGGATTATTTCATACCGTGAACATCACATTCAATATAAATTAGAAAGTTTGCTGTGAAGTTCACTCTCCCTTAATGGCTGCGATCCTGGTAACTTGTTGCCTGTGCCAGACCCCTGAGGCCTTCCCTTTCTCCTGAAGCCATAGTGCTTGCAGTGTCCGACATTTGCTGTCCACTGCTGGGAGGGCACAGCTTCCTACTGATACAGCTGGCTGAGTATAATCCTTGTATATTTTATATTGGTATCGGGATCAATATTGGTTCTTTAGTGTTATTAATGTTAGTTATTTAGTCTTATTCTACTAAATCTGTTTATATTTCAACCCTTGGATTTCCTTGTTTTTTCCCCGATTCCCCTTCCTAGGTGGGAAGGGGTCATCGGGTGATGGAGTAATTGTCTAAATGACAATGAATTGTTGTGCATTTCTCAAACCATAACATATGCATAAGCCATTTCTTGTTCCTGCTTAAAAATACTCCATCAAAATACTTAAAAACACTCTAAATACCTAACAGTGCAGACTTAAAAATATTCTTATTGTAGGAGTCATACCATCAAGTGAATTATGAATTGTGCTAAATGAGAAACTGGTCATTCACGTTGCTGAGTAAAGTAGTTACATCACAAGGCACAGCAACCCAGATAGTTTAGCCTGCCACAGTCAACCAGTGCTTCAACACTGTACACCCTTCCCAAAAGCTGGGACCCACACACTCGTTCACAGTTCACGTGGGTTGAAAAATACAATTCTAGATAGACTGTAAGCTGCAAGTTACAGGGTGAACAGGAACACAGCCAAGAAATTCTCATAACCACCCAATGGTTATGAGAACAACCCATAACCACCTCTCACTAACACAAAACTAGAGTCATGCGTTAGGCTTGTGTTTTATACCTCTCTTTCTCATGGAGCAGTTGAAGAGGAAGCAGGTGAGTACTGCAGTTGCCACCACTATTCTTGGGAGCGGCAGTTCCAATCAGGAAAAGTAAAAGGAACAATCACAATACGAACAGTTCATTCAATTGTTGCAAGTGTTCATTCCAACATTCATAAAAAGAGTTCCTTGCAAAGAGGAACAAGTTTTTCCATTCAGTCATCTGGAATTCTTAATTTCTGGAAGATAACAATTTCCAGCTTGTTTGTGTTAAATTACAAGATGCTAAAATATGATCTCTGTTCAATACACCACTGTACGTAAGTTTGTATGCTAAAATTTGAACAAACAACTTCAAAAGTCAGACTGAGTGGTTCGCAACAGGGACTCTGAAATAGTTCAAAAGTGACCTTGGGCCACAAACACCCGTACTAGCGCTAGTGGGGTACCATCAGCAGTCTCTAAGGCCTAACGTGCACATAAACAAGCTCCCATATTTTAATTCCACATAAGATCATAAGCATATAACATTGACTATACCATATGTTATAGGTCAAGATTATCAAGTAGAGTTACGGTTAGCAATTCTTTATCTACATTGCATGCTGAGAAACTAAGCTGAGAATCTGCTGGCTTTTCTACATTTATATTGTTAACAAAAGTAGTCACAGTGCAATTTCACAAGCATTTCATTCTGCATGGATCAAGTGACCTCAACTCCTCCTTTTCAATCCATAGTTCCTCTAATTGTGTCGTGCTCTCAGTTGTGCCAGTACAACTATTCATGCCTTATGGACTGAACCAGGCCAGGGATAAGGTATAGGCTCAAAAGACATAGAAATAATTTAGTTTGTTGTCAAAGAAATAAACTTTCGTACTAGCAAGCTTTTCTTTCTTTCAAGAAGGTGGTAAGCATAACACACACTATTTCAGGAAATTTGAGAAGTTCTAATAACAAGGAACAAAAATTAATTCTTATGATAAAGATACTGATTTAAGTAACTTCATAATGGAAAGTTTTTTCCAGATGGAAGAGAAGCCATGGTAAATATAAAATATTTTGAATGTATTATGATTAGCTGGAAAGCAATACAGTTCCAAAATGCTACTTAAGTTCCACCAGAACAAAATAAACTTTAGTATTAAATTCAGTTCCCTTACCACATATACAGTCTGACTATTTGTTCAAAGTTATACAAATTAAATAGTAGCAGTGAGGAAATAAAACTGTTACAAATCTGTGATTTATTAGAACGATTACTAAAGCAGGGAAAAAAAAGAATTAGTCTGTTCATTTCTTCCATCTCCAGTTACATGAACAGTGGCTGAAAACTATACCACCAATGATGAACTCTGTTGCTATAACTTCACCTCACTTAGCAACTCATACATTTCAATCAAAGAAAAAAGTTTTCTTCCAGACAGATGCATCAAGTGTTGTACCTCAACTTCAAATATATTTTGCTGTGTTTACTTCCAACTCTCTAAACCTATTCCAATCAAGTTTCAGGCTCATGGTCTCATATCAGATTTTTTGCTACAGTCTTTAATAAAGGTGGGAAGGAAAAAAAAAATCACCCCAAACTTTTTTAAAGTATGGTCAAACCTGAAAGTTTACCAAATGAAGGAAACTGTACCACTGTAAATGAAAAAGCAGTGATGAAGTACTCAAATGTGGAAGAAAAAAAAGAGAACATAACATAAAGAATAAAATAAAAAAAAAAGTTTATGTTCCAGAATATTTCCTATACTGTTCTATTAACTTGGCAAGTGAGCTTTGTACTGAAGGCATCCCTTTCTAGGCTTACAGAAATTTTTTGAAAGGTCTATGAAACATTTCAAAATAATTACTAGAAAGGAAAGTGCTTTCAATTTCAGATTAAAGGATGAAAATTATGGACAGTAAGCTCTAATATGCTTAAAACTTTGCTTCTTTAAGAAAAGTGCAAAAGAGATTAGCAGAACCAAAACAGTATCTAGGATATCACTGTCTCCATAGAAGTTTCCAAACTCATGTCTAGTGTCCTGATCAAGTCAACAAAGCTAAACCTATTCCAATCAAGTTTCAGGCTCATGGTCTCATACCAGATTTTTTGCTACAGTCAAACTAAGAACTGTGAATTAATCAAAGGGCAATCATGCACTTCAAAGTTTTCGTAAAATAAGCAAGGTATTGTGAAGCTGTTAGTAGCAAATCCGTAGTTAAGACTGAATTGAGCTTCTTTAAAAACAATAACATCAATTTGAACACCATTCAATCCCTTCCCACTTCACTGTTCAGAAGGCAACTAGAATTTCAATACAAAGCTTCCAACAGAAATGTCTAAGCTTCTTAAATTTTGATGGGTTTTTTCCTGCTGCTTATATAATTTTCACTCCCTGAGAAAAAGTCAACAGAACTATCTGTATTTAGAGTATTTGAATCCTGGAAGCATTAAAAAAAGATTCCATCAAAGATCAGGGCATCACCATGCTGGCAGAGTTCAAACACAGCGTGTTTGACTCTCCCTACGTCAATGACTTTTCAGTTTTCAACGAACATCATAAGTTCTTGAGAATATCTTATTTTCATCCTGACATCTCAGTGTCATTCACAAGTCTCCAATAACTGGGTAGCCAATTTACCAAAGCCTGAAATATAAAGTATTTCTGACACATTAAAATATGTGCACTGTGAGTGGTTAAAAGCTGGATTTGAAAAACATTGTGGTGGAGAACTAAGGAATCTGCCAGTACAATTAAGTGTGGACAGCAAGGCACATGAACTGACATCAGTAGGGGCTGTAAGCAATTGTCTGGTCTCTTCAGTTCTTTCTTTCACAGGAAACCCACTTAAGCAATTGTAAGTTAAAACGTTTCTTATGTGCCTGAAACAACAAATGTATAAACAGGAAATGCATCCAAGAAGCAACAGAATTCTCACCCCATTCCAGAATGTGCATGCTATCTTTCTTAAAACTCCATCCAACAAAAAACAGAAAACTTAAACAATGCTTACCTCAAAATGCTGTTCCCATCCTTTTTCTATAGAAATATTTATAGCTCTTTTTTTTTCCCCCTTTCTTTCAAACCCCGTTTTTCACTTGCTCTCGGGATATTTCAGGCTTCCTTACTATTGTAAATAAACATGCAAACTGAACTTACTAAGCATATTTACGTCGATTTATAATTACTTGAGGTTAGAGATTCAGAAAGGAAATTACGTTCCTCAAATTTAAGACACTACTGCAGATGAAGTTCAGCAAGGCGAAGTGCAAGGTCCTGCACCTGGGCCGGGGCAATCCCATGCACAAATACAGCCTGGGTGGAGAGTGGATTGAGAGCAGCCCTGAGCAGAGGCACTTGAGGGGGTTGGTAGACGAGAAGCTCAACATGAGCCGGCAATGTGTGCTTGCAGCCCAGAAGGCCAACCACATCCTGGGCTGCATCAAAAGAAGCATGGCCAGCAGGTCGAGGGAGGGGATTCTGCCCTTCTACTCCGCTCTTGTGAGACCCCACCTGCAGTACTGTGTCCAGCTCTAGGGCCCCCAAAACAAGAAGGACATGGACCTGTAGGACCAGGTCCAAAGGAGGGCCACAAAGATGATCAGAGGGTTAGAGCACTTCTCCTATGAGGACAGGTTGAGAGAGTTGGGGTTGTTCAGCCTGGAGAAGAGAAGGCTCCGGGGAGACCTTACAGCAGCCTTCCAGTACCTAAAGGGGGCCGGCCTACAGGAAAGATGGGGAGGGATTCTTTATCAGGGAGTGTAGTGATAGGACAAGGGGTAATGGTCTTAAACCAAAAGAGGGTAGATTTAGATTAGATATTGGGAAGAAATTTTTCACTATGAGGGTGGTGAGGCACTGGAACAGGTTGCCCAGGGAAGCTGTGGCTACCCCACCCCTGGAGGTGTTCAAGGCCAAGGTTGGATGGGGCTTTGAGCAACCTGGTCTAGTGGGAGGTGTCCCTGCCCATGGCAAGGGAGTCGGAACTAGATGATCTTTAAGGTCCCTTCCAACTTTAACCATTCTATGAAGTTAGAAAAAAAAAAAGTGTCACTAAAATAAACAGAATATCTGACCATCTTTCAGCCTAGACTGCATGTTCTTTGACAAAATAACTATCATCTTGTTAAGTGCCAAGCACAATCACATGGCTTTTAAAAGTGGATTACCAGTTAATTTGAAGGTAGGAGGCAATAATCAAAGTGAAAGACACTTCTCCAAAGAAAGGTATCATCACTGACCTTTGCAATAGCAACCGCTTGCTGAGGGTAATACATGGAGGCACCAATACCCATGAGACTTGCAGGATACACTAGCTTCTTTATTTTTGAGCCTGTTTCATAATGAAAAAACAAGAAAATCCCAAAACATTGTTAGGTTATATGTTAACCAAGACAGCTGAATGGTCCTACCCTTTTACTTATAATCAAAGCAGTTTTATTAAATAGAGTTTAGCACATTTTCTGTTCAGTCCTACTGGTTTCTTAAGAAGCATGATTACTCTGATCAGCAATTATTCTTTTCATCTTTTTAAGAGAGTATTTCTATTAACATCTTTCTATTGTGAAAACTACCTTGCAACTGTATTTACTGAAGTAATACATCATTTATTTCAGTACTGAATAATGAAGTAAAAGCCACAGTTAAGAGACATTTAAGAGAATTATACCAACTGATACTCTTTTCTAAGCTAAAAGGAAAAACTCAGGCAAAGAAAGGTTAGGATAGCATTCTTTTGATACATCAAGCAGAACAAGAGATGTTCCAATGCAAACTTTATAAGTTACCTTGACCCACAAATATTGATTCTTCCACAACTGCTCTTATGAATAATTTTTCTTGATTCACTATAGCAACTTGCAAAGCATTTGAAAGTACTTTTAAACTAAAGTACTTAGAATTACGCTGTATGCCTATTGCTCAATCCCATAGTAAATTTTGAACATTTTAATCAATTTGAACTCTCTACTCAATTCTACAAGTCTAAAATAATTTAATTGCCTGAAAAGTTCGTCCTCTTACCACAGCTGGCCACAGGTGGTGTATCCTGGCTGGCCAGTGACAATATGCATCAGTTATAGGTCATGCTGGAGTTTATCCAGTCAGAAAGGAACACAGAAGGGAGCAGGTAAAGGAGAAAAGCAACCAGTACAGGAGAAAAAAGTTCATAGAGTAGACGTACAGGAGTCAGGATGCAGTAGTTCTGTTCGTCACAGAACAGCCTGGTTTATATTCAAAGCCACATGTGCTTCTAATAAAGCAGTAATGAATTTTGAAGAGAAAATGTGTATTAGAAGTGTTTAGTGTTTCCACTAACATATGCTCATGATGAGATGAGAAACCTAGCAGTAAACAAGACACATTCATAAAGTGATGTTGCTAGTCTTGTGAGGAGGGAACTTGGTACCGATTAGCTATAAGAAGGACCAGAAAAGGTAAGCTTCACTGCATCTTTACAACCAGAAAAATTACACTTTTGTTGTCATTTCTGGGAATGGGGAAATCCTCCTTAGTGACAGCTTATCAGAGTGCCTACAATATCACTTTATGAATAAAAGTAATAATTGAAGATATACTTGCCTTCCAGCAGGCTGCTACCTGCTGGAGATACTCACTAGAGGGAAGTTCAGGAATACTCCTGTATTCCATTCCAGTACTACTCAAGGTTAGAATAAATTATCTTCAACAGCATTTTAAACTAAGCTGGATGACTGTACAATATTCACACGATTAAACTCTGAATATCATACCTTCTACTTAGTGGGCAGCTGTATCTTCAAGTGTTATGGTTAGACCTGGAACATTTTATCTATACCTTCCAAGAGGGCAATTTTTTCCAGCGAGACCAAGGAGGAAGGGATTAAAAAAAAGGAAATTTGATTCTAACTTTCTGTAGCATCAAAATTAAGGGGCATTTCCTTCTACAGTTTGAATACTGACAGTTCTTTCCAGAAAGTATTGTAGAGTATAACCAGATAAAAAGTTTAAAAATTATCGCTCCCATCCTAAAAGATTCACAAATCAGACATCGGTATTATGAGGGATTTTTATTAAACTCAGGACCCTTTAATCTTTCAGATCCAGCCAAAGGACTGCTACCCCCTCCCCCCCAATTCTGCTAGCAGTCATAAAGGCTGGAAACTGATCTCATTCATAATCACATAATTCAAGAAGCAGGAATCTGAATACAAAGAATTTCAAATAGGTAAAATTGGAGACCTTGATTTTCATTTAAAAAAATAGGCTAGAAAAAAAAAAAGCACTGCTTTCATCATCGTCACAGGAAAATTAAGTATTTTGAGGAGTGCATATAAAAATGCATATATTCACAGAATGCTTTCCATTTCTACATAGCCAAGCACACACTTCCAGTTTGTTCAACACATACAGGCCCCACAAAGGTGTATTTTTATGCAAAGCAAGTCCTTACTAGCATTTAAATTTTAGAACTTTACAGTTCCATTACCTACAAGTTTTCTTCTTGTGTTCCTTTGTTTCACTGTATTAAGAATATCTCAATACAAACACAGAATACTTTTTCACAATTAACTTCTTAAAATAACATTTATTTCTAGGAAAGCATAAACATATTAGTTCCTTCAACTAATGTGATGAAATTAACTGTATCACATTTCTATAGCACAAAACTTGCATGTATTTATAGTACACCCAGAGTTCACAAGTACTTTTGCTGAATATCATCATCTACAGCAGTTCTGTGCCTGGACATACAATACTTTGAAGGAACTTGAATATACAGCTAATTGTACATGTATCATATTTCAGGAAACTCTGAATTTTACCATAATTTATTCCTCTGTAGTTTTCTACAGTGACATATGTGATCAAGAACTTGAGTAATCAAAACGATTTTTAGGCTTAAAAAACCCCTTTCCTACTTTTGCTATAATAAGCAAGAACTGGGAAAGATCAAAGACTAGATTCTAGTAACAAATACAGTGTTCATAAACAATAGTTGATGGTTATTACACACCTTTTACATGAAGTTTCTTTATGATTGGAGGAACATTGTAGAAACATGCTTGTACAGTTAAGTCAGATCTCATGCATCACAATTAAAAATTAGTATTCAAAAAACCCACAAATAAATTCTTTATCCCAAATCATAACATAAGCAGTTCAAAAGGTTCCCACTTACCTCTAGCAAGAAACAATCCAACAATTCCAGCAAAACCTATCACACCAAGCCTTGGATAAAATCCAGCAGGGGGGTTTTGGAGAAATTCACAGCCCTCTGAAAAGAAGTCAGAACAAAGTGCTTTAATGTAATGTGAAAGTGTTTTTGTGATAAGGAATCATCAATACATGCTGGCAATTGTTAGAAAACATAAAGAGTTATCAAAACACATTTAACTATCACGCACATTTTAGATCTGCTGGCATAAAATTCAAAGCCTTTGAGATCTTCTCTAGTGACACATGAATGAAACTGAACATCGTATTGTATTTACCAATCTTCATAGAAGCTTTTGCCTTTGCTCCTGGGCCATCTGTTTTGTTTTGCTCTTTTGCATCTCCATTATATCTTTTTCAAGATTAGTGATAAAAACCTTTGCAAAATGGATTCTTACATTTACACATTAACAAGAATTAGTTTCAGTAAAACACTGTACAAAAAACAAATTACAGAACAAAGGAAAGACACAGCATAAACAAAGCTCACTCCAAGATGGGAGTCCAATGGGGGAATGGAAAACTATGAAAAACCTTTCATACAAAGGAGTTCAAAAGACTGAGATTGTTAAATTTAAGTAGAAGAGGCACAGTATCTGAAACATATGCTCAGCCCTGATGAGCCCAAGTATGAAAGGATGCTTCCAAAACCAAAAATAAATACAAATTATTTTGGATTAATTAAAAATTCTTGGGAGATCCAAAGAAGTAAACCAAAATAAAAAACCTAAACATTACAAACAAAAGACCTAACACTTGTGATAAGTAATAAACATTGCAGGAAGTTTCAGTTACTAGGTTGGGTTAAGTAAATACTACCGATTGGGTGTGAGCCTTTTTTTCCTTCTTTTCCTGCATAACTGTCATTTTTAGTGATGTGGGTCGACACAGGTGCAGGTCTCGGTTTTTAATTGTTTAGAAATGTAGTGTCATAATGACCTACAAAGGAAATTTAAACAGATATACAGTGCAAATAAACTAGTCTTAAATGCATTAGAAATTATATCTATAATAATGCTTAATGAAATTCCCTTTTAACAGAAAATATAGTACACTCCTGCATTTTAAATTGCTAGTTAAGAAAACTAAACTGATTTACCTCTACCATGCTCAACAGCTTTTTCTAATTTGGGCATAGCTTTGGCATAAAGACCCTAAAAAAAAAAAAAAGAAAAGAAAACAACAGTAAATACATACCAAGTTAGTAAAATGTTTACTACAGATAGTAACTGACCTGACGAAGAAAAGAAAAGAAAAAAAAAAAAAAAAAAAAAAAAAAAAAAAAAAAAAGGTTGGGCCCCCAAACTTCTTTTTTTTCCCACTTCCACATTTACTTATAGGGCTATGCTTGCTCAAATTCGGCATAACATACAGCTTTTTCTCAAAGTCATCTTTGGACACAGATGAAATACCTCAAAACACAGAAGTCAACTTTAATATTTCACTGAGTTCCTGATCAGGTACCTGAAACTCAGGATTATCTCAGGTTTCTCAGCCTACATAGGTATCACAAAAATACTGGAGTTGATGTAAGGAAAGGAAGTACGCCACTAATAAACTCCTTCCTAGCACTTCACAGGGGCAGATGACTCATTCTGCAAGGTGATAAATTCCACTTTCCAAGAGACTATCTTAGGCTAACAAAACTGCATTTTGAAGTGACTTCAAAAATGAGACGTCCATACCGTGTCCACAGTAAATCAAAGAGCACTGCATCAGCCCCACAATCTAGCTCTAGATTTTCTTCTCAGGCTGAAAATATGCAGGAAGTAAAAGAATTCACACTGCCTTTTATCAAGGTAGGGGAAAAAAAAAAATCTCAATAAGATCAACCCCGCTAATTGTTACTATGCTAATAATCCTTCAGAGAGATAGCGTAAGACTGTCTATCAATTCGTGAACAAATTCATGAACATGTATGCCAAAAGCTAAAGCAGAGAACGGTCTCGCAATACCACTTGAGCTGTATCTGTGCAGAAGTGAAAGCATTTGTTTAGAATACTGCACAGAGGGTAAAATCTTTAGAACTTTCACTTCCTCACTGGCGAGTGACTTAAAAAAAAAAAACTTGCCATGAAAAAGAAAGTGTTAGCATGTGACACACAACATAACTTGGTCTTATTAAAAGCCAATGAAAAAAGAACATGCTCTAAAGACCCCAGAGACTAAGTCTGATCTTCTGTCACACCTCACCTATAACTGGCTCATTTCTACATCTGTGTTTTGAACTGACTTTGCACTACAGTTAAGCAAGCAATTTTGAAAAAGTAAAATAGATACACAAACATAACCAATTTTATTCTCATTATCCTGGGTTATGTTTTTAATTTTGAAGACAACTGAGACACACCAAAAATGTTATTTTCTTTAATACAGCAGGGGGTGGAGGTGGTGCAAAACCAAAACTATCTCTGACTACAGTTAAGCAAGCAAGATGACCCCAAACCCATAAAGCTGACATGCCCACTTCATAAAATGAGTCAGTAAACCACTGCCAGGAAATGGCTTGTTGTGTGTGAGCAGAAAAGCACATCTTATGTAAATGATCACCATGCAGACAAAAAATAAAGCAAACGGGAAGACAACAGGCCAGAGAGACATAAAGCACTGTTCAAAGCTTACCTGCAGACAGTCCAACTGGGCAACTAACCTCATCTCAAATTTCATTCTCGGTTATGGTTACCGTAGGCAACCAAGCAGAACCCATGCATTTAGGAGGTCAGAGCTCTAACTATACTGTGGAAAATCCCCCTTCTCCTTCAAAACTGAAGCCAGTACTCCTGCTGGTGGCACTTTAGAAACACATCACTTGACTGAGTAACCGAGTATCTCTGAAAAAACGTTACGGTACTGTTAAAAGTTAGTACCACAACATAGAACTTCAGGGCAGAAAGGACACCCTGATCTGAGCAGCTTGGCTTTCTACGGAGAACTGGAAAACCAGCTTGCAGCTTAAGAGGATTCACAACAGCCAGAGTGCAAAGCAGAGAATCACACGAAGTTGTCAAGAGGCAGCCAGACGACAAGGAGGTTCTTGCTTCAAAAGTAAGCCTCAACATTTGCTGGGTCAGGAAACAGCAAGAAAGACACCATATGACTCTGCAATCTAGTATCAATAATTTAGGCCTCAATTACAAAGATCTTGGTTTTCCTCTATGTTCCAATGACTATTTTTGTATTTAGTGACTGTTTAGTATAAACATGCTACCTAATAAAATATAAAAGAAACTTCTGGGGTAAGGTCTGGGGGCCAGGTTTGCCATTGAGAAGTGGCCTGGGATCTTCTCTCTTCTGGAGAGCCATGTTCCTTCCCTCAGTGTTCCAGTTCAGCAAATACTCATTTCTTTTCTGCAGCACTGTGTTGTGTCACAGTTGCAGTGAGGACAACTCGGTACTGCTGCTCCAAAACACACTGCTTGATAATTTATGGCGTCCGCCTTGAGCATGGAAACTGCAAATTTAATTACTCTCCTGTCTTCCTCAGTCACAGGACAGTACTAAATCCAGATATCTCAAGGTATCTTTAAGCTTGAAGATTATTTCAGATAACAATTCTAAGCTTTCGTTAATTTCCTTTTAATTCTTTTGGATGGATAAAAGGTGTGGAAAAGGAGGGGGTTAGTTCAGCAAATTAATAGAATGAAACAATTGGTTTTCTATGAGGAGGGGGTGAATATTATGACTGGAACTGTGGAAAATTTTAAGTCGTGCAGCATTTCGGAAAAATGCTTGTACAGCTATTAACTTTTACTTTGCTGCTACCTATTAATTCTGTGTCTAAACCCAAAATCCCAGTTCAACCCTTAGCACTGAACCACTACCAGATGTGTTATAAAACCATTGTACCTGACACCAGGCTGTGTATGGCTCCATAACATGCCGTAAACGCGAAACCCCCTCTTCCAATTGGGTCTGTGAATCCTCCACATATTTAGTCTCACGAGCTGGAGCGGAGTAGAGTGACAGCTGTGAATATTAGCAAACAAGAGGTTAAAACCAAAGGTGTGATTGTGTAAGTAGGTCTTCAGGGCATGAACAGTCTAACCAGAGAACACTGAACACCGTGCTTACTACATAAACAATGCAGAATAAAAATTCAGACACAGTTGCGAGACAACCATTATGAGCAAAGTTTAATTATATACTATGATGAAGATGACTTCTAATTGCTATGCAATTCATCCATAGCTGCTATATGATCCAAGTCACAGGTTATAAATTAATATTAAACGAGTTTAATAAGAACACAAAATATAATTGTGAAAAATGTTTCTGGTCTTAATCAGCACTTCTGGTTCCCAGTTAACATAGTAAATGTACTAGAACTCTGAAATCACAATCAATCATTTTCTATATTTGCACAAGCCATCATTAAAGAGTCTAAGTAGCTTCTAACAAAGGTAACATCCGATATGAATTTGTCTGTTTGTTACTGTACAGGAAAATGGTACGACATACCAATGGTGCCGTCATTAACCACACCAGCAACTGACAGCATTAATAGCACCATGGGGCTGAGCAAATAGGAACTGTAACATCCACCTGAAGAACAATGGGCATCTTCACATAATAAATACTAAACCACCATATTTAGGGTTTAGCATCACAACGCATTTATTACAATTACCTAAACATATTTAAAATTGTATTCCATTAAAAAAAAGACGACCAAAGTCTATACTGTGGAAGATGAACAGCAAAGTTTAGATCAAAACAAAACCTGTTAAAATTCCTAGCAGTTTATGCACTACACTGATCTTTAGTATAAAGACTTTATCTTTTATACCACATTTATACCACATTTAGTAGTTTATTATGAACTGATATTTACACGTATTGTTGCATCAAAGTGTAGCTAGCCCACTTCTCAAGATAAGCTGGAAAACAATTGTATCTCTATCATAATAAAAAATATACAATAACAAAATACATAATGACATAGAATTTGTCAATTAATTTGATAACTTGTGCAGCTGGATTTCCCATAATACTTTGAAAGACAAGCATTTTGAGTCTCATTTCCCTAGGAAATCCGGTCATCTCTGGCAATCCCAGTCACAATCAGTTTAACTTTGATCCTGTTAGACAACCTAACAGCCATTTCTGGCACAAGGACAGAAGACTCAGAGATAAGGAAACTCCTATACATTCTATGAAACTAGACAGCTGACAGTAGAAATCCAAACTAACAGACACTGTGAATGATAAGAAAGGCAGCCAAAACTCCACAGCTTGCACATTCTGCTTGGCTGGAGCTGACGGGCAAGCCAATTATTCAGCACGTATGTAACTTCAAACTGCTGCCTCATTACTGACTCACACCAGCGGCAGTGTAGGGCACGCGACAGCCCAAGCTAAGGTGACTCCACTGGGGTGAAGCCAGGAGACTGCTTCAACTATCGATCCTCTCATATTATGCAAGTGAACTGCCCATGCAGACACACCCAAAAGACCTGAGCATACACAAAACCAAGCTTCATTTAGTTTCACTGCTCACGTAACAACACTTTCGCTTGGGTTGAAGCACTTAAAATTTTGAAACACCTACAAACTCTCATGGATATAAATCTGTATTTAGTTATGAACTACTTTTTTTTTTTTTTTAATGTTGGAGACTGTTAAAAGTCTATGCAACAATGCTACTGAGTCTACAGTTTGACAGGGAGTTTTAAAGCTCTAGCTGTGTTATAACCAAGACATTTGTAACACCTTAGAGAAACAATAAAGTAACAGGTTTTTATCATCACTACTTATTGTATTTGTTGTTGCTTAGGGCTGAATGCTGTAAAGAAAGGAAAACTGATAAAATTCTGCAGGCTACGATATCGGATTCAAACCATTGCCAGACAAGAACTTTCCCTGTAAAAAAAAGAGAGTATTTCTAGAAAAAAAACCTCTTGATTTGCTGTTTTACTGGAGAATATAAATGAAATTTTATTAGAATTTGCCAACAGTACTTGTAATAATAAATACATGGTGTTACCTGGATAAAAAGCAAGAGAAAATATTCCTGAGGATTTGAAACATGACCACAAGTACATCTGCAAATATGAAAAGGTAATTTCTGAATGAAGAACAGAAGGCTTTAATGTAGGAAAAAGATCTTGCAACAAACAAGCCTGATGCTATCAAGTGGAGGGCAACAAATGCAACCCTCAGGTAAAAGAAGCAAAACCATATCAAGACCTCTATTACTGAAAATAGAGAAGCAAGTTTAAAGGCAAGAATGCAAAGGGTGAAGAGGTGTACCTAAATGCTTTCACACATCAAAATATAATGACTTTCAGAATTCCGAGGATGTTTCCATATAGACAGAAGAGCACTAGGGCTCTAACTATACTTACCTCCTCAATTTTCAGCAACTCCTTTTTGGAAGTCTCCTTCTCTGAAGAGGAAGCATAAACCTGGATAGAGAGCAAGCTCAGGCTAACAGGGGTGGCCCCCAGACGAACTACCTAGAAACATTACAGGAAGAGATGTAAGTCATGAAGTTCAAACAAAATGGCAACATGTTTGAACACATCCAATGTGGACAACGTTTATGTGCCCATATATGTTAGTAAGTGAGATATTAAGATGCTTAGAAGGTAAGGAGAAAGGGGAGTCAGTGGTACACAATCTAATGCTCTCAGGCACTGAAATGATAACACCTACATTATTCCAATGGTATTTAGAAAAGCCTAAGGCTAAAGGAGAGTGTAGGTATAAATGCTAATCTCATCAGTTTTCATTTCACAAAAAGATCTTGTTTTCTCTCACTTGAAACACAATTTTGTCAACTCTCTTAGTATAGATATTAACATTATATTCATCTTTTAAACAACTTTGTGAATGCCCATAACACCTCAATTTTTCTGTAGTTAGTACCAAGAAGTTCAGCATTTTATTTCTAGTTATTGTCTGTATCTAGGTGTAGGAATAAAATGAGACCTAAAGTTGCAACTATCAGAACATAATCACTGCTTTCTAAGAATTTTAGGAATGTCTCCTACTTTTCTGTGAGAAATATGAATTACAGTGCATCTTGACAGATACTTGACTGTTTTGAATACTTCAGATTCAATCCAGACACACAACACAACCACCTTGAGTAAGTTGGATATTTCTTAACAGGAGAGACTGCTTTAACATAAAAAAAAGAGAAGAAAAAAATCTTAGCTGTGTAGCGAATCAAGAATGCACAGAAAGCATTTCCCAACAAATGCACATCCTTATTAACAGCAACGTTTAACTCAAGAAACAGCAGTTCCAATGGGAAACCTTTCCATGTCTCATATTCATGCTACTGCTCAGACAAACGTGGGGAGTTACAACAGCCTGTGGTTTGTTGTATCAGGTTACAGCATGAGCGAATCTAACAGCCTGCAGCCACCAAACTGGAGAGGTCTGGCTCTGCTCGTGGCATCCATTCCCAGAAGTCCTGCTGCTCACCTTGCCCTAGCATTGGTGGCCGGATGCTTCCACCACGAGGCAATTCACCTCGCCAATTTGGCAAAAGATTAATTCCTGAAAAAGAAGCGGAGAGCTTTGTGGGGGGTTAGTAAGTTGAAGCCATCCATGAAACAGTCTGACAAGCACCAGAGGAACTGTGTGGCCAGGGAAGAGGGGGTGAAAAAGGAGAAGGCAGCAAGCCCTCTTCCTTTTCAGTAAGGGTACATTATGTTGACCTAGCTGCTTGTGAAACTGAAGCCTTGGTCAAACCAGTACATCCTTCATGCTGTTATGATGACCTAGGACCAGGACAATTACTCTGAAATTGTTTCTGCCCATTGCAGAACTGTTAGAAAATAGCTTTAAAATTATCCAGATTACATGCTTATTGCAGACAGATCAGTATTTGCATCTTAAATTTCTTTCACTGCTTTTCAGATGGAATATGTATTAAATGTAACCAAGAGACTCCTCAAACTCAAAACTAGACTATATAGTTGTCAAACTTCCTGAAAATGCTCGTTTGTATGTAGAGAAACAGCACACAAGAACTAGGTCATAGGATTTCTTTTTGGAAAAACATAAGGGATCTGATGGATCAAAAGGTACGGAAAAACTTGCTTCAAATGGAAGTTTTTCCTTATTTGTATTTATGGACTCATTATTACAGCACTATAATGAAACACCACAATGACCGGATCAGCTGTTTCACAGCCAAGGAAAGACATGAACAATCTTTAATAATGTTTGCTTAAACAAAGACTTTTCACATACTTTCATTAGCCAAGATAAAAACATGAACACCACTGACCATTAATAACTGTAGAATATATTTCCTCATTCTTTCCTTTTTTCACTGCAAAACTGTTCTGTCACTGAAAAGGCAAAAATCTGAAATGCACTTTAATTCTGAAAAATACGCTTTCAGTACAATATTACTTCCTGTGATTTTTGGAACATTTAAGAGTGAAACACACAGCCAGAAAAGACATCAAGACATTCACGACTCCATTCACTTTCCTCAAAGCAGTTTCAAATTTATTTAAACTACAGCTACCAGTTACCTGAACAGCCATATTCAGTACAAATATTTCATGTGAGCCTAAATTTCAAACAAGTCTAAAACTATGGATAGCTTTGGTAGGGCAACTACTAAATCAATGGCATACTACACTCGAAAGAGGTTAGCAGCAGAGGAAGCTTTTGAAATAAGCCTTGAAAAACACAACTTCAGAGAGATTCACTCAGAAACAAGTGTTTAAAACTTAATTCCTGAATATGGCAAAAGTCTGTTACATTAATACACATACAGAGTTTTTACAACTCCTATTTAACATTTCTACAAGTGTCCCTCACAGTAAAAAACAAGCAAACAAAAACAAAAAGAAGAAAATAAAATAATAAAAAAAACCAAACAGCAACATAAAAAATTAAAGAATAATTCATTATTGATAACCTCTGTTTAGGAAAAATAAATCCAGTCTGCTGTGTTAAACAACAAGTTTGGGTTTTGCTGCTATTCAACACCATTTATATTGTTTGAAAATTATCTAAATGTCACCAGCAGAAACAGTACATCTAAATGCTTTAAATATTTGAGATGTGTATATAAAGACACACACAAACAGCGGAGCATAAGAATGGAACCACCTTGGTTTCACAAACAAGTATCAGTCATGACAACTACTCATAATGAAAACACCGTATTATCAAAATATGGAAGTGCAGACATTTTCCAAAGGTTTCATATTTACATTTTAAACAAAACAAAATTAACCAGTAAAAGTGCAAGAAGTTTCTCTCCTTAAATGCACTGTTCAAGCTATACTGCAATGGTCTTCTATGTCAGCTAAGTTTACGGGACAGATACAATCGGTACTAAAGTACCATATATACACACACATAAACACAAAAGGTTTATTCGGTAGTATGACAGATTAACCATTCTACTTTCCGTTTCCAATTTTCACTTTAGGATCTCATTTCTTAATTTCATATCAACCATGTATTACTAAACCAATCAGTTTAGTAAAACATTTTGATTGAGCTGTGCCTTCAGTCTGCCTGTCTTACAGCTATTCAGCTGATACCAAAAAAGTAGAGGTGACATTCTTCTCTCTAGGCAATGCTCTGCATTTACTTTAAGTAAAAAAAAAAAAATAAAAAAAAAATAAATTAAGCTTATTCCTTTCTCTAGCTGAAGAGCTCAACTTTATCTGTGGACACCAGATCACTCATAAGCAAATTCCATCTGAAAGTTGGAGGGAAAAAGACTATCACATTTCATCTTCCACTGTCTGTCTTTACTGTCTTTCTCAAAGTTCTTAACCAAAAAATGCCTCTGGGAAGAATAAATCCCATGTTAGTTCTCAAGAAAAACAGGGCGGGAGGCAGGAAGCTAAACATTCACTAGAACTTTTGCCTTTTTTTCCTCGTCTGTGGTTTCTCAGTTCACTTGTTACTGTTATCGTCAGCCTGTCACAACTAGGGAAAGGAATAAAAGGGAAAAAAACCCTTAATTATGCTTTTGTGAGGGCTGATATTTGCCCTAATGTACGAAGCTGCTTCATTTTCCCCTTCTTTTTCCATTCTTCCCCGTATGTCTCAACCCCAACTGAAAAAAACAAAAACCCAAAACCCAAACTCGAGCACTTCCGTTCCCTGAAGGACAAATATTAAGGACAAGAAGCCACCTTTCCCTTTTGTTCTTAGGGACAAAAAAATTAGGCTGGCCTGAAGCACTGCAATCTGCCTAAGCTCAATGGTTGCATAAAAGTAAGTAATATCATGCACTGCTCCTCAACCCATGAGTTCACATATAACCCCTTTAATGACAATTCAGTATCACTTATAGAATTCTCAATGACTCAGAGATAAAATCCTTACGTAAGAATTCCAGTTATTGCCCCAACATTGAAGTACAAAAAAAAAAAAAAATGTTGCGACAAGAGTAAAGCAAGCATAGGCTGCTCAGCATATCAATATATTGATATATTATCAATACGTGAGAAACCAAAAAGGTACAAAAGAGAACAAATTGCAAAAATTAAGTGCCACCAGTTTTTAAAAAGCCCTCCAGCTTCTTGAGGAGCCGTGACAACAATCTGATTGAAACATAAAATCTGCTTTTAGCTTGAAGGGATCTGGGGCTCTTCTTATCACAGGCAAAGACCTTTGAACCAATTATCCGATTTAAGCCCGGATCATGCACGCTCCCTCCTTTTCCACACATTTCGCTGACAACCTACATGCAGTAACGGGAGAGTTCCGAGACGAGGACAGCCACAAGCGCACGAGTCCAAACGCTGCAATAACACTAACTCACAGCTCCGCGCTGCTGTAGCTAAGAAGTCATTTTAAATAAGGAACGTGGTGTTTGCGTGTTTCTTTTTGTGCAACACGGACAGGGCACGTAATTTTGAAATATTAAAAAGAGAGGCTATGCAGCTGCAACAAGAGTAAAACTAACGGCTTGGGAGAGCTATTGGCAAAATACCCCGGGTACAGCTGCCACCAGATAATACAGATTTTAGAACAGTTTTAGCTCGAACGTGGGGAGGAAAAAAAAAAAAGAAAAAGAAAGAAAAATCACTGGCTGGTAACAACATGAGGGTCTTCGCTACCGCCTCTACTCAACCGAGTAACTAAAACCGGCTTTAAAAGGGGGAAGCGGGAGAAGCGGGGACTCTCCCGGCCCAGAGCACCCGCCTGCAGGCCGCCTCAGCGCCAGGCCCTTCCGGCCGCGCTCCCGG
>VYXH01007038.1:26436-54969 GCA_013397275.1 Burhinus bistriatus | reverse complement strand
AGAGAGAGAGAGAGAGAAGAAAGTATTGTGGACATAAAATGTTACCAAAAAAATAACCACACAAAAAATATATTTTTCTTTCCCCTACTTACAATTATGTTAAAAAACCCCAAAGCTTTTACCGTATCAGATCAACTATTGTCTTTTCTAATAAACTCGGTAAGTACTCTCCCTGTACATCCTGTTTCTCTTAAGCATTTAGCAGTTTTTCTTATACACAAAGTAATGTCTCTGAAGGAGTTCAACTGGTTTGTATTTTTTCACAAATTAGGTATAGCTTTTTGTATTTCATCGAGTTATTCATTCAGTTTTAGCTGCAACGTCTAACATGCTCCAAAACATATTCAGGAAAGTGCAAGCTGCAGACTTGTAAGCCATCCAGCTTGCATGGCATCCTCGGATATTCATCTTCTTTCCATTTGTTTTCCTCTGGATCAAAGGTGAGAATCGAATCACTGTAATGACCATTGTAACAAAGGCCTCCAAGAACCATTATCTGTTTGTCCAGAACAGCTACACCATGACCACTCCTACCAATTGGCATAGAAGCCAATATAGTCCATTGATCAGTATCTGGGTCATAAACCTCTGTGGAAGGACATCCTTGAGATTCAAAGGAAGCCCTTAGGATCACACAGACACCACCAAAGACATAAAGCTTACCATTGTAAGAAATCATTTTGTGAAAGCATCTTGCATAATTCATTTTGCATTTGTTCTCCCAACAGTTAGTGACCACTTGAGTTCTCCTTGTTCGCTGCTCTACTGTCCCTTCTTTACTGGGATCAAACACACACACTTGCTTAGAAGTTGAAGACGATGTAATTCCACCAGTGATATACAACTTGTTACCAAGCACAGTCCCTTCATGTCCGTATTTATTGACCGGGTAGGGATCCACAAATTCCCATTTATCTTCAGTAATATCATACCGTTCAGTTGAGTAAAACGTTTCATCCCTGGTTCTCCCAGCCACTGCATAAACATACCTCCCAATAACTCCAACAGCAAACTCAGAACGTGGAACAGACATGTCTGCCATTCGTAACCAAGTGTTCTGTCTTGGGTCATATCTAAACACTTTGGATGAAGCATGAAACTCACCATCTGGCCCCAGTTCTTCCCCACCTAATAGGAACACAAAGTTATTCACAATAGCAAGGCAGTCTGGTCGTAAAGGTACTTGAGGACCCTCTAGTTCCCACCAGACCCTTGGTTTGTGCAAGAGAAGAATTTTACTGTTTACCATACTGTGTCCTATCATTCCTCTAAATACTGCAGTCTGGGGTTTGGCAGAACGAATTTTGTTCGATTTCATTTCCATCAAAGGCTGTTGGTGAACGCTATGAAAGTAATTCATGGCTTGGTCAACCTCATGTCGCAGCTGCCGGGAGTATCGATAAAACTCTGATGTTTTTACCTATGAATACATTTAAAAGATATTAAAATTCTGACCAACAGAAACAATCCAGAAAAACTAAATAACTATGTGTCATTAGAAGATTATTTTCACTTAGTTTCATTCAGGCAATCTTGAGAGCAATTGCATTTGTGCATGAAGGGTTAAGCTAATGTATTGTTACCCAAAATCCAGAAGGCAATTTAGTGATTAACAGCAGTGACTAACATTTTTTAGCAGAATACTCACATGCAGAACATAAGACAGAATTAGGCACAACTGAAATCTCCAAGTCTAAAAATCATTATTCCTTCTCCCCCAAAAAGCCTCTGTTCATTTTCTACTTAATCCATGAAGCGCCTAAATTAAAAATGGACTATTTTCCTGGTTTTGAGAAACATTCTACACACCCGTTCTGTGTTTACCAAGGTCCAGTCTAGTCTAATTTATGCTGAATTCTCACAACCAAGCCCAAGCAGGTATTCTCAAATGCTAGCCTCTGCTCACAGGGCTATTTAATTGGGCTGGGGTGGGAAGGGAAGGTACCCAAAGCCCTTCCTTCAGAACACACGATCACACTAACCATTTGTCATGATGGTTACCTTATGGTTTCCCCTCTGTGAGTCTCCACGTTAACAAATGCCTTTAACACAAGAGAAAAACATCTCAATCTTAATCCTTTGGTTGTGTATTTATTTGGTAAATTGCAGAGGTTGGTTTGAACTTCCACTTCCCAGGTGAGAGTTACAATCTTCGAACTACCGCATAGTAGTGAAGCGCTCCTTCTCAGTGCTACCTCAATTTGAAAAAAGCTATCCCTGCTCAGTTTTACTGGAGTTGGGGAGGGGGGGCAAGATTATGAGAATTTACCTTTCCAAGACCCTTTCTACTCTCTAAGCCAGTTTAAGTTCCTGAGACTGGTCCTGAGACAATTCCAAAACACATCCCTGTCTGAAAATTTTAATTTTTCTAGCTCTAGGCATCCCTCGGGTCACCATGTGATTCCCTTCAAAGAGGCTTCACTCTTCCTGTACAGTCTGGTCCAACACAGCATTTTGAATTACACTTCAAAAACAGATATTGCTAGACATTGCCAAATCCACAAATCCTCTACCAGATTTGATCCTAAGTCCCAATTTCTTTCACATAAAACTGGATTGCTTTCAAACACTCCGCATACCTTTAGTTCCCACCAGCTCTGAAAAAATGTCAGGCCACTCTGAAATTTCAAATTGACCACAAAATAACATCAGAAGCTACTATTTTTCAGTATCTGTTTCCCCCACCTCCTCCTACATACACTTACCTAGGGAAGGTGGTGTGAGTTGTCATGTATATGAAAAGCAATTTGGAAATAAACGTTCTTTACACCTTGTGAATAAAGTAGTTGCTTCTTCCATAAACCATTCAAATTCTGTCAGCTTTCTGTTAATCATTTCTCCTCCTTATATAGTAATTAAGACATTCTGCTGTCAGATACACATTTTTTTAAATCTTTTGAACTGTTATTATTGGACATGATTTACACAGATTTTGAGATTGTTTTACACGCCAGATTTTCGAAAAACCCCAATACTCACTTACCATTGTAAAGCACTGTATAGCTCAAGAGTTATAGTGATTTGATGTTTTTATTTACACTTTTTCTTTCCCCCATTTTATTTCAACAAGTTCAACTTATGTTTGCTTGGAAAAAGAGGATGGTCACATGCAGATTGTATGTATTATCCTTGAGGCAATATCCAACTTTTCTACTGTTTTTACCAGGATGATGGAGCAAAAAGGTTTACTTAGGTATAGTGCTTATAAAACACCCACAGTAAGCCCAACTCTTCCAGGGAATAACAGATCTATATTCTTATTGCAAGTAAAGAATATATCATACAAACACAGGAGATCTGCTCATATGACATTTGTTAGAACAAACCATATACCTTGCCTGACTGAAAAGACTGAACATAGATTCCAGAAAATATGCTGGGAGGGAGAACCACAGCACAGAAAAATGGTACAACATAGAAAGCCTTAAAGGTTACAAAAAAATGAAACAGGAAGTTCAAATAACCAAGAATCGTGGGTGGGTTACTTTATCCTTAAAAGTAACTTTCACATTCTACAACACACATTCCCAAACTGGAGCTATCATTTTTGAAATTAAACAAAAAGATAAATAATTTTTGTTCCACCTATATGCATTTCAAGTTTTCTTGGATGATTATGGAAGACAACAGGATCAACATGCTTACAAAGTAAAGTATGCCAGCAAAGCCTGGCAGAGATGGAAAACATTTTTCTTTCCCCCTCAACATTTACAACTCTGTCTTTAGATCTAGAAATTGAAATGCCAGCCAGAAAGTGGAATTAAAATAAGCCACATATATCCTCACCACTCTACTCCTTCACATAACCTAAATCTCACCCCATGAGAGCATGCAAAAGGAAACAGGAATATCTCTAATTCCAGAGACAGTACCTCAAGACCAGGAAATCAGTCTGTTAGTATTTTACTACTACTGATCTTGACAAAGGCACTAACATCAAAGCAAAGCCTCAATCTCTTACCTTAAACCAGAAAGATATCAAGAAGCAAATACAACTACCAGTTACAAATAACTCTTTCAGACTGAAGTTTGTGGGGAAGCTATCTACAAGCACAATCTTGAAGAGATGAAAATAAAAATACATAAGCACTAAGGTTTCTTACAATATTCAGAACCCCCCCCCCCCCAATAAAACAGAGTGATAGACTATCTAAATTCTGGTAAGAAGAGGTAGTTGGAGTCTTCCTAGACATTGCTGTTGAGGAAAAACATCGGTGTTTCTAGCCTTCCACCCTTCACCAGCACAACCTCTGCCATACAGGAGCGGTACCTCTCCTGAGGCTCAAATGATGGTCTAAGATGAACGTTAGGATATGCCTATATGAAAGTACAGACTGCTCACGCTTGCTTGATGGAAATGAAGACAAAGCAAATATAGGTCATTTTGCCCACTTTCACATTCACACTGTCTGCGTGAAATCTTGTAGAATTATTTGCAAGTCCTATTCAGCCCATAGTAAGGAAAACCCTCCAAACACCTACACTTCTGAATAATTTTATAATACTTTTAACTACTTGTGTGTATAATCAAAATAGAGAAGCATTAAAATTCAGGTGTTTAGGTATTAAAACACAACTGCAAGTTGTGCACGTATTTTAGTTTTAGTAGATTGAAGAACGTGGCCTTCAGCAAGCCTTCTGTGGGAACTGCTGTCTGACACCCGAAATATGCTGAAGGAAATTCCTCAGCATTCAAAAGCAGGCTTCTGCCATTACCCGTAAGTAGCAACAAGCAGTTGATCAACAAATATCTAAGAATTTACCAACAGACCAATTTTCCTCCTAAGTTCAAATGGAGAAGCTCTAGAAGGAACATGCACCTAATTATCAACATACTCAATTAGACAGAACATTCACAAGTTTCTGCAAAACATCCAAACCAGATGGAAATGTATACCAACCACAATGAACCCTAAAGTAAAACAAATGTGCATTCTTAAGAGTACATCAGCAACTCTGAATTGATAAAAAATATAAATGCTTCATAGCATTTTCAAAGTTTAAAGAGAAGGGTCTCAAAGAAAGTTTAAGTCGGACTTCCTTACCAACCCCAGTCTTATTGTAAAAAAGGAATTTCATCCAAGTGCCAAAGCTTTGTTCATGTGACTTCTTCCACTCTTTCCAATTCTTTCTCTTCGGTTTTCTGGACAAAACCTTCTTACAGAGGTTCTGCTGAGACACAGTGCTAATGTAAGAGCTCCCTGAAGAACTCTCATGAGAGCTATCTCGTTGCATCATTTACCACTTACAGTGGTTCACAGTCGGATTTTTAGCTGCACTGACAGGGAATGGCATAAACAAAATCAAATGTGTCATTCCATAAAAAAAAAAAAAGATTAAGAAAAGAATTAAAATCATCCACCTCTCTACTCACCCCTTAGGTAGTCAATACAAAAACATCAAAACTTCACCAAAATCACCACCATCCCTCCAGCCATAGTAAATTGGAGCTTAAATGCATTTTCTCTTCTTTGTTTTGAATCAGTTAAACACTTAGTAAAAACTGTTGGCTTTCCAAATTAATGCAGCTATTAATCATTGCCTATTTTTCTGCTCTCTTGCAATACATGCTTTTCTAGCTGCAGTAGCTATGCAAGTTTCAGAATCTTCCATCTATATTCTATGAAAAGTAAAGCAAAAAATGTAAACCATTAGTCTTTAATTTGAAAAGTGATCCCCACAAAAGACCAGATGTATCCCGTGTTACGTTCATCATCTGTTCGTCTAAAGCCTGTCAACAAACATTATCAAAATGTTAAAACACTCCAAATCAAAATTCAGTCAAATAGAAAAAGCCACAAATATGTCTCTAAAACAGCAGCAACCAAAATTACTCTGCAACCAAACGTTAGTATACATAGCATTGGAGAAGCTGCTGTACTTAACTTTCCCTTTTTCTAGCATGGGTCGTTACTTAGTTACATCCCATGGCCAGTACCAGTACTGGGCTTTGAAGGACTATTCTGCAAGTGCTACAAATCACTTCCTGTTTTTCAGCCTAACCACAGAAAGACAAGACAACATAGGCTCTGTGCAGCAAGGACAATGCCCTCAAATTGAGTATTTCGCTGTTCCTTTTTATAAACTGGCAAGAGAAATTATCACAATCAAGCTGGAATCTAACTCAAATCTAATCTCTCAAATCAAAGTGGAGCCAACAATCTATATGCCAGAATTGAGATGCTCAGCACATAATAGATACTGCTAGCAAATCTATCCAAGTCAGCAATAACCTTTAGACATAAAAATATCAAGCATGGCACCTATTTAAGATAAGAGGGGCCCACTAACCTCATCCACTAGACGCTTCTTATAAGCTTCAGCATGCGAAGTCATAGAAGCAGATACATATGAATTAGTAGACATAGAAGTAAATGAGGGGAAAAAAAAAAAGAGAGAAATTCAATGCGTTTATCGAAGGTAAAGTCGCAACGACATAAAATTACAATGACATCTTCTCAAAAGTTACTATTTTCTAGGCACAGGAAAGTACTTACTCAAAGATAAAGTGCTGTTCATTCTACTTCTAAAGCAGAAGCTGATTCACCTAGTGATTAGTAAGTTTCTGATTTAAGCTGGGAATTTATAAATCAGCATGGGCTAGTCATAACAAACCCTATAGACTGGACATCAAAAAACCCTTTCCATTTTAAGGACAGAGGTTTTGAAACAACATTTCAATCTGAGTAGTACACAGAAAGTAAACAGAGCTTAAACAGTGTATGATGGTAAATCATGACATGGTTGCTTCCAACACCACACAGATGAACTCAATGATCTAGGAGAAATGACCTCTAACTTTTATCTCCAACCTTCCTCAAGACTTAGAGAGCCATGGGTATGTTTCAAATAAAAAAAAGTATAACACAGATAATGGAACTTGTGCTTCTCCCCATACACTTTGCCTTTATTTTCTAACTATTCCCCAAATCCTTACTTCATTTATCTTTCCATTTCCCCCGATACATCTACATCTATTTTAAGGGCTGAGGAACAAAAGGAGTATCTATTCATACTTCAGGAGCAGTTCTTCCAAAACGTTTAGAGTAAGCAAACAGGCTGCACGTTCACTCCAAACGCACATCAGCCTCAAGATATAAATCTACAGTCACTCATCAATTCCTTTTTAAAAGTACAAGCCATCCCACTCAGAATGTAAATCTCTTAAAAAAAATGATGTAAGAAAAAGAATGGCTTAAGAGGCCAAAAGTATCCTTACTGGGACTTGCAAAGTTAAGTTATTTATATACTACAGTGACAGGCATCTTAGAAACGTGTATTAGCAAGATTACATAAGAGCACGTATGACAAGCCAGCCAGTGTACAGTGAATACAGAGCTCGCTGAACTGTAAGAGTCAACCTCAGATTGTATTTGGTACGTTCACACAAGCGTTTAGTATGTGCTGGCTTCAGGAGAAGGGTGAATTCTGTTTGTGGATCTCCAAAAAAAGCAGTTTCACCAGTATTTTCCCCCTTCTACACACAGAAGAGAGTTCTCCTCAGGTTACTTCTAGAATAGTTAGCAGACATGCTGTTTTATTAAAAAAAAAAAAATTAAAAAAAATAGTAGTGTGTATTTTGATGTTAGCTCCAACTGGAGTTGTCCTTTATCACTTGTCATGCTGGATTACTCAATGCTCTCTAGCCAGGGCAAAACACAAATACGTTCCTAGCTGCAGCAAGAAATGACAGGCTTATCTAGCTGTGCTTCCCTCTGCTGAGTTGTCCTACTCCAGAATCTGCACTAGCTTCTCTCTGCTCCCACGTACAATGAATGGAAAGGGTATTCACAGATAAAGCTTTTACATGTTGGGTATATAAACTGGGATGCTGAAAATTACTTCTCTCCTTGAGTTGTACCTATCTGGCCATTTGGTAGCTGTCAAGATAAAACATGAGAAGCACTGTGTGCAGGATTTATACCACTGATACCAAAACCAGCTCCAGAAGTTATAGCTAAATATAATGCTGAAGACCAACATGTACTTTTCACTTACAGAAATTTAACTGAAGATAGCTTGATGCTTGAACTTCTATCCCAAAAAGCTCAAAGAGCTGAAGCAGAGTCTTTCACATGAGTCTTACCCTATTAGACTGACCTCAAGAACACCCTGTGAATCCTATCAGTTTTCCTATTGAAGGGCTTAAATGATATAACAATAAGACAAAAACATTATTAAAAACAAGACACTACACAGTATCTTGCAAAGTTCAGCTCTTACTAGCTGGAAATGTTTTAACCCAATATAAACGTTACATTACTGTTCTAAAATATGTCTAGGTGTTTATTTCATTTATGTCTGTAGGCTAATACAGGATCATGAATATATTTTACGTATTATTATGTTCCCTATTCAATTCACACACACACAAAAAAATTCCAAAATATAAACACTCACTAGTCTCTGGAGTAATTAACAGCTTTTATAATTTAAAATACAAATAAGTGTAAGCATTACTGCTTAAATGATCCAGTAGCCCTTAAAATCACCAAGAACAATATAACTGCCTGTATATTCACTAGATACTAAAGTAAGAATATATAGGAAATTAATTTGTAAGAAGCCCAACAAAAACACAGGGTTTTAAATCCTATTAATTCACTGACAGTTGAACAATACACAAGGTAAAGTTATATCTATCACACAAAATTAACATTGTTAAAACAGCACACTTTAAGTAATTCCTAATCTAAATACCCTTACTGTTACTAGCCTGAGAGAGCGCTGCTTACCAAGTTTTGTAATTCTCTACTGTTGACAAATACTCAGAGGTTCTCAGGAACTAGAAAATAACATTTTCTGTCTATTCTTCAACAGAAGAGTAGAAAAAGCAATTCTCTTTTAACCTATTAATACATACAATGATCAGTTGAATTTTAGATCACTTGTTACAAAAATTCCTCTGATATTTAAAGTAAGTCATTACATTTCACACCGTCAATAGTTTTTGATAGTATTATGTGCCTTGTATAGAACCAAATGTATGTGTAACTTTGCAGGATCCTTCCAACTGCTGTGTAACAGCACAACCACTGAAGATACAACAACAACAAAAACACCCTGCAGATTTAACAGCAGATGCTAGTTTTCATTTGTAAATAAAAAAATCTGTACTTAAAACACATAAAATCCACAGTCACTATGTTTTGATTATATTGATGATAATTATCATGACATATGCCCTACATGTATGGGCCTCTAAAATCTCTGGAAAGCAAGAAGTAACTCATGGAAAACAGTAAGAACAATTGAAATAAAACTTGATACAAGTGACCTTATTTTAAAATGTCCTTTCAATGTGAAGTCACTTAAAAACATGTATTGTAAACCTACCTGTTCTCCAGCCATTATATATACTATTGTCTAATCATCAGATGACAATACTTTTAGATGTTTGTCTTCTACAGGTTTATTAGAAAAATAAATGCTATTCCTCCTAATAGGTTTGGGAATCTTACCTATTTAATGACATGCTGCCCTAGCTAAATGATGAATCCTGTCTATTGGTTTTCAAATGCACCAACCTTCTCAAAAACACTGGATGGTGTCATCAAACAAAACCTGATGTTCTGAATGATGGTGTCCGTATGCCTCCAGCGTCTTCTATCATGCCGCAGCCAGGCCTGAACAGCTTCATACAGCTCTATCTCTGGAAACCTGCTCAGATGATCATTATCCAAGTAAGACATGAGCTTCTCAAAGCTCAGATATGAAAGGAAGTCAGGTCTGGACATGAGTGGCACAAAATTCTCTAGCAGAAAGGAGTCCAATTTTTCCCTGACTCCTTCGATGTTTACACCAAAATCATCCAGAAGTCTCATAATTTCTGCACAGTTTTCTAAGCAGATTTTAGCTAAGAGAAAAGAGCAGCAAAATTTTACCACCTCTATAAGCTGGACATACATAGCAGCCTGAAGGATTTCATGAACAGTGTTCATACTCAGTTCAATAGTTCCATAGTACATGAATTGGAGGACATGACTGAAGCCTGTAGCTGTCAGACCTTTCAAATGGATTTTGTCCTGATCTCGTTCTCGCATATCAGCTGTGAACATAATCCTGAAGTAATCACTCTGGGTGGCAAGCAGTGCTTTATGGGCCTGAAATTGGTGGTCTTCAATGACAAGTGTGACATCAAGAAGCAATCCCTCCTCATACAGTGCTCTGAATCCAGCAGAGACACTGGTGTCATGGATGGAGGAGCTAAACCCTTCCACGTCCCCTGCCATGAATCACCTGGGGGGAAGAAAAAATAAATAAATAAAAATAAAAATAAATTGTTATTTCTAATAACATATCACAAGCCCTTCCTGACCAGATAAATCCTAACTGAGATTGCTTCTATCAAGACTTAAAAGCCTTCACCATCTTTTTTGTTTTCTTTTCAGCTGAAAAATCAACTTGAGAAACAATTTAAAACACCAATTACTTCTCCTCCCCAAAATATTCTCATTTTAAAGAAAGGGTAATGAAGAAGAATAACTATGCGATACCTCCAAATCGATTACTCACTCCAAGCTACTTAGTGGTCAGATAATGAATATGCAATGCTAAAAAGGTTTCCATGGTTTTCTTCCTATCCCCCCTCAATCCTTCTTAAGATTTTATCTCAGGGGAACAATAAAACACCCACTCTCAAATATCAAAGGTTTCAGAAAGGAAGCCGAACTTCCTTAACTTCAGAAACAAGTTCCAGTAGATTTGTACAAGGTACAACCTAAAAAAATTTTAGTGTCTTTAAAAATATGTCAATTTACTCCAAAGTTATTTCTAGCAAACTGAACATTTTCAGAGATATTAATTAAGTTTGTGTGTCTCACTTCTCCTGTAACAACATAGTCCCTTTTTCCCTCCCCTTGTTTCTTACTACAGGGATTAATTAGGTAATGAGATTTATAAAATGCAATATACTAAGGCAATAGGAAGCACTGACAAGATTAGGTCACAATAAATAATACTCTGTATACTTGGTTTAGCGAAGCTTAATTGCTTATTAAGCATTTGAACATTTGCAGAAGCATAGTGTTACTTACATGCAAGCTATAGTCAAACTGTAAATAAGCCAAAAAGAAATTAAAGACTAGCAGGATCCTACCCTGTTAAAGTTAAGGAAGATAAATACTCAATAAAAATCTGTATCAAAAACTATTCAAAAATCCAGGAATTTCTCACAATCTTGCTTGACTTCCTTGGGTTTAGGTATGGTGAAGTTGCATGAGGCAGCTTGAACCAATCTAACAATTTATCACTAGTCAAAGGGCAACGGCGCACTTCATTCTCCCTCTCTGTCATTTTTGGGTCTGGGCTCCTGCTGCCTACTTTGAGCCATTTCTGGTGCTCGTTGGACTGCTCTAGAAAGCCAATTCAACTCAAACTTGACAGAAAACTAAACCAAGGCGGGGGAACAGGACACACACAATGACACATGACACAAACACCACCATTCCCCAGCACACACAAAACCTCAAAACCAGAAAGCTTTCTGCTTATCAGTGGGCTGATTTCTGACTTGACACAGCAGGGGGTATGGCACAAGAACCAACCTGATGCAGGACATCACACATGAGCAGGAATAGGGAAGAAGAGTAACATCTTCCTGTTTTGGCATTCACCAGTTACTAGAATTGGTTCAACCTTTTTTTTTTTTTTTTTTTTTTCATTTTATCCCACCTTAAATTACACTGCAATATTCACTCAGTTATTTGTGTGTTTAACCCTCAATTTCCTAAGACAATTAAAGTTAATAATGTTTTGGTACTAGTAACCTACATGAAGAGCTAAATAACACCAATATCAACACATTTAAAAAATGGCTAATTGTCAAGGTTATAGAACTTTACAGCAGCATATGGACTCAGAAGTGACTCTAGATCGGCCCAGGTTTCACAACTTCCAAGAGCAGTTACCCTGCTTCTCCCACTTCCTCAAGCACCACATCCTGACTGCTGCCATTTTAACTGGAACATATTTTATCAGACTCCATCAACAGATAATCATCTCCTCTCCTTAATTCATCAGCACACATCCTGGAAAACAAAACTGGAGATACTCTTTGTCTATGCAAAACTAAAATGGTGAGTGGGTGTTTGTAGCCACACCTCAGGGAATTAGCACCGCTCCCACGCTGTTGAAGCCTGCTGACAGGTTCTATGCGCAAGAGAGTTAATGCTGGGAGTGTTCCTGAAAATTAAGATTTTATGACAAAATTCAAATTCCTGAAAGTAAGAGCAGCAGCAAGACAACAAAGCTGACAATCCAATCACTTTCTCGCTGGTATCCATGATAGCACACTCCCCTCAATGTCACTGATGAGAAAATGCAAACTGCTCTGGAGCTTTATATTGCCAGTCCCTTATTCTGAACACAGAACATAGACTCATAGAATGGTTTAGGTTGGAAGGGACCTTAAAGATCATTTAGTTCCAACCCCCTTGCCATGGGCAAGGACACCTCCCACTAGACCAGGTTACTCAAAGCCCCATCCAACCTGGCCTTGAACACCTCCAGGGATGGGGCATCCACAACTTCCCTGGGCAACCTACTCCAGTGCCTCATCACCCCCACAGCGAAAAATTTCTTCCTAACACCTAATCTAAATCTACCCTCTTCTAGTTTGAAGCCATTGCCCCTCGTCCTATCACTACATGCCCTTGTAAAAAGTCCCTCTCCAGAATTGTTGTAGGCCCCTTTCAGATACCAGAAAGCCGCTATAAGGTGTCCCCAGAGCCTTCTCTTCTCCAGGCTGAACAACCCCAACTCTCTCAACCTGTCCTCATAGGAGAGGTGCTCTAACCCTCTCACCATCTTTGTGGCCCTCCTCTGGACCCACTCCAATCTGCCCATGTCCTTCTTACGTTGGGGGCTCCAGAGCAGGGCAGAATCACCTCCCTCGACCTGCTGGCCACACTTCTTTTGATGCAGCCCAGGATGCTGTTGCCCCCCTGGGCTGCAAGCGCACATTGCCAGCTCATGTTGAACTTCTCATCCACCAACAGCCCCAAGTCCCTCTCCTCAGGGCTGCTCTCGATCCATTCTCCACCCAGCCTGTATGGGCAGAGAATGGATCGAGAGCATGCCTACCAGAAAGAAAAATTACCATCAAATATTTTTCTTAGCTGTTGCTAATTCTCGCATAAAAACAGACAAGGAAAGAATTACTTTACTAATTCTCAGCACCTCAAAAAGAAGCAACAAACTGAAGAGGAAGCATAAAGCCTCACTTTTCAGGATTTTGCTTTCTTATTGGATTTCTGATACCAAATACAAGGTAAACACTAATATTAGCTTTCTTCTTTCATTAGAGCACTTGTAACACCTCCTTCCCCCACCCACAGTTCTCTGATGTTTAATAATAGTTAAGCTCATACTTCAGTCTTTCCTGTTCAAGAGAGTTAATGGTGACTTGCCTTTAAATGGGCCATCCATTTTCATAAACTATTCAGCAGCTTGAAACAACTGTGTCTCAATTCTGTTTGAAACTGTCAAGGAGGCTCAAAGGTTACAATGATTCTCAGGCAGCACAACTGTGTAAGTTACATTTCCTTCAGAGACCAACTAAGACATATGGCTCAGCTTCAACTCCAAGATCAGTGGAAAAGACCGGACAGGACAGTTAGAATTTATAAATGTTAAGACATGAACAGAATAATGCAACAATGTATTTGGGGGAGGGGGAAGTCAGAAATGAAGCAACATTCCCCAGGTGGCTGAAGCAACATATACTAATCTGAAAATAATGGGATTTCCCATCACACAGGCTCATGCAGGCAGCAATCTCACGGAAGGGATTTCTTCAAAACAGTACATACGTTACTGCTTAAGTGAACAACACTGAAGAACCATACCAGTAAGCTCCAAACACATACTAGCACCTTTCCCCTCAACTTGAGAAAGATAATTACATTACAGGCACTCTGCAAATAAAAGGAAATTAGCTTTTACATAGGACGGCTTTAGAAGGCCTCTTTCAAAGAAGCAAAAAGGAAAAGTTGGCAAGTGAAGACAAGCAGAGACAAATGGTAGAGGGTAAATGCACCAAACCCAGAGGAGCACCTTCAGTGTTCCCTTTAAGGATCAAAACAAATAAGTAATACACAAAATCAAGAAACCAGCATCAGCAAGTGTCCTGGGCAACAAGCTTTAGGTGGTCCCGCTGAGGAGGGGGGGTGCACCAGGTGACCTCCAGAAGTCCCTTCCAACCTCAATCAGTCTGTAATTCTGTGATGATGTTGCTTTTCCATAGAGACTGCACTGATTTTTTTTTTAATGACCATCTTTTTAATTCTGATTAAATAACGATAACACACACAAATCAGATATAAGCTACTACACTTCAATTTTAAATCAAAAAACAAGGCGTTAGGAATCACCAAAATACATTTTAAAAACCCTTGCATTTAGGTAACACCTTTTAGGGTTCTAATTTTCACATCTCCCTAAGACTGGCTATTCTGTAAAAATGTCTTAGAAGCAGAAGTCAGCCATGAAACTCTACAATGGTAACAAAGTGGTCAACACTCTGAAATTATTATCTCAGAATGTTTTAAAAATGTGGGAGTGTAAGTCACTTAATCCTTCTTTTCACATCCCTGCTTATATTACTTTTAGTAAATCTAGTTTTCAATCTCAAAATATTCTTCCTCTCAAACATCAGACGGCATTCAATAGATTATTTAAGTAAAGACAAAACCAGTAAGACTTCTCTGTAACACCATCTAAAGAAGCTTCAGAATTCTACGAGCGAAAACAAAAAGACTACTTGTCTTCCTGCATTAAATAAACTGAGTGAATACTCTTTTTTTTGGCATAAAGCCATACACAATATCAGCAGATATATTTTTCCTTACAACACAAAAATGTATTGGTCAGTGCAAATACACAAGGGGGTTAAAATAGCACAGAGACTAGGAAACTAGATAGCTAAATGCTTACTATGATCACCTGGTAAAAATCTTCATTTCTATAGCTAGTATCCTTAGTCAAAAGCAAATAGCAATGTGGTAGTTCAAATACTAAAAAAGCAATACAAAATACTCTCAAAAGAAGTAATATTTCTAAAGCATAGCTATGCCATTCCTCCCACACACAGACTTGCAATCTTAGATGTAATTCTGTGCGCTATTTGAATGCTGCAGCTTATTTCCCAGAGGANACCTGGTAAAAATCTTCATTTCTATAGCTAGTATCCTTAGTCAAAAGCAAATAGCAATGTGGTAGTTCAAATACTAAAAAAGCAATACAAAATACTCTCAAAAGAAGTAATATTTCTAAAGCATAGCTATGCCATTCCTCCCACACACAGACTTGCAATCTTAGATGTAATTCTGTGCGCTATTTGAATGCTGCAGCTTATTTCCCAGAGGACAATAATGCAATGATTTTTTTTTCATATTTTCAATAAAAATGCAAAACTTAGAGTTCGATTTTCTTCATCCATGCAAATCACAATAGCACATTTAATCCTAAGGAAGACATGTAGCCTGCAGTGATCTATAAGAAAACTGGAACAAAAAATTCCAAATGTATAAACAATAAAGGGAAAAAACCCAAACCCTAAGTTGACGTTCTGCATTGTTCTGCGCATACTAGAGCTGATCAGTATAATGCAGCACAGGAAGTACGATTCTCCACTGAAAAGCCAAAAGAAAAATACGCTTAACCTTATTAGCTTTCCCTGACATTTCTTCCTCTTTTAGCACATAATGCATTACAGAGTCTACTCTGCCATGACTGTAAAAGCACTTACTTGGAACACTGATTTCTCATCTTTATTCTGCAGCTGTAATAAAAGTCTGAAAACCCTGTTCCAGACTGCTTTTTCTTGCTAAACAAGGAGAACCTTCTTTCCTCAGGGTGTCTGAGGCTCTTAGTCAAAAGTACAAGAAATGGAGTCTAAATGCACAGGCTATTGAAAAGGAAGTTATGGAATACCCACTTTTGGCTCATGTCCTGCTTGATTTAAAAATCTAACCAAAAGCAGTACTTACTGAAAAAATGCCCTTTAAATAAGTGTTTTTATGTAATATATAAGCTTATATGCACTTTCTAGGGATAAAAATGTACTGTTCTAGGAAAGTAACTGACAATACCAACTCTAGCACACCATCTGAAAGACAGATTTCTGCTTTCTTTTATTGCTGTTCCTTAATAATTCATTTGAGATGCTGAGACAGAACGAGCAAGTTCCTTTGTTTACAGATTTTTAAGTACTTGTTCATTCTACCTACCTCATAGAAATTCTGATAAAGTACCTATGTGAACACAGCTGAACAACAAATTTTCACATAATAAAACACTGTACCTAAGAGTTACAAGATTTCGCCAGACATACAGAACCATACTTTTGTTATACAAAATACTAAAATAGGGCTTAAAATCCAATAATCTGTTCCATCTATCCCATTCCTTTCATCCATCAAACACATGCATTTAAATGCAAATTTTAAAGCCATTACATATGCTTTAGTGAGATGCATAGCAAAGACTGCTTTGAGCAGAACTCGTTGACCCTAATTTTGTTAAAACAAACACTTTCCTGCACAAATAGGACATTTCTCCATAGTTGAATGTTATATACACGTATGAAAATACAATACACACGGGCAGTTGCACATACAAGCAAAACATTCACAAATGCACATATTCATCACTAAAAACCAGGCTTTTGAATGCAGTGTACTGCAATGAGTGAGAATGCAAAAAGTGTATAAACATACGTTTACACAGTGTAAATAATTTATCCCCCAAATTAAACCTTTGTTTACATGGTTTGACACTAAAACTGTTAAACCTTGTTCGAACCACCACTTCTTATCATAATTCCCCACTAACAGCAACAGAATAACCAGTGGATATCGAACTATTCCATCGCTACAATTGCAAATGTAGGAAACAAAGAATCACATCAAGTTTGTATGTGTTTTACCTGAAATCCTTTATAATTAATACGCTAAACTGGGGAAACAACTTATCTTAAACACATCAGTAGATTCACACTAAAGACTTCACCCAATCCATGCTGAGAATTCCAAAAACACTGGATTACTTTAGAAGTGAGGAGTTAGGAGCCCACCAGTCACTGTCAATCAGAGGAACCAGACTGTCAGAACTCTAGAAATTAAAACTTGGGTACTCCTGAACTGTCCATACTGCATGAAGAATTTCTTAAGGGCATGCATCTGACCATGACAGCTCCTCGTATAATCCCTACCCATGTTGCTATCTCCGAGCAACCTGTATCAGTTCATAACAACAGTGGCACTTTCATAACACATCAGTTGTCTCTGAGGTCATTATGGTTATTCTAGAAGCATTATCAGAACTAGTTACAACCAAACATACTAATACTCAGTATGGATTGTGTCTCAGCTCGGTATGGTTATATGTCACTCTAAGTATGGTAGAACCCTGCTGAGTAGTCTTCAGCTATCTTCATAGAGTACAGTACTAGGAGAGCACGTTCAGTTCCATTTTCTTTTTGAGAAATCTCTAACTCAAGCAGATGCATTGGTGCCCTCATATGCACGTATTTATAATGGATAGGATTCTCAACTCATACTATTCTCTGTTCCTAAAAGTTTGTATTAAAACCAAATTCAATCTTTCTGCACAAATGTTACAAACGCACACACATACACACAAAGATCAGAACCATNGGGCAGAATCACCTCCCTCGACCTGCTGGCCACACTTCTTTTGATGCAGCCCAGGATGCTGTTGCCCCCCTGGGCTGCAAGCGCACATTGCCAGCTCATGTTGAACTTCTCATCCACCAACAGCCCCAAGTCCCTCTCCTCAGGGCTGCTCTCGATCCATTCTCCACCCAGCCTGTATGGGCAGAGAATGGATCGAGAGCATGCCTACCAGAAAGAAAAATTACCATCAAATATTTTTCTTAGCTGTTGCTAATTCTCGCATAAAAACAGACAAGGAAAGAATTACTTTACTAATTCTCAGCACCTCAAAAAGAAGCAACAAACTGAAGAGGAAGCATAAAGCCTCACTTTTCAGGATTTTGCTTTCTTATTGGATTTCTGATACCAAATACAAGGTAAACACTAATATTAGCTTTCTTCTTTCATTAGAGCACTTGTAACACCTCCTTCCCCCACCCACAGTTCTCTGATGTTTAATAATAGTTAAGCTCATACTTCAGTCTTTCCTGTTCAAGAGAGTTAATGGTGACTTGCCTTTAAATGGGCCATCCATTTTCATAAACTATTCAGCAGCTTGAAACAACTGTGTCTCAATTCTGTTTGAAACTGTCAAGGAGGCTCAAAGGTTACAATGATTCTCAGGCAGCACAACTGTGTAAGTTACATTTCCTTCAGAGACCAACTAAGACATATGGCTCAGCTTCAACTCCAAGATCAGTGGAAAAGACCGGACAGGACAGTTAGAATTTATAAATGTTAAGACATGAACAGAATAATGCAACAATGTATTTGGGGGAGGGGGAAGTCAGAAATGAAGCAACATTCCCCAGGTGGCTGAAGCAACATATACTAATCTGAAAATAATGGGATTTCCCATCACACAGGCTCATGCAGGCAGCAATCTCACGGAAGGGATTTCTTCAAAACAGTACATACGTTACTGCTTAAGTGAACAACACTGAAGAACCATACCAGTAAGCTCCAAACACATACTAGCACCTTTCCCCTCAACTTGAGAAAGATAATTACATTACAGGCACTCTGCAAATAAAAGGAAATTAGCTTTTACATAGGACGGCTTTAGAAGGCCTCTTTCAAAGAAGCAAAAAGGAAAAGTTGGCAAGTGAAGACAAGCAGAGACAAATGGTAGAGGGTAAATGCACCAAACCCAGAGGAGCACCTTCAGTGTTCCCTTTAAGGATCAAAACAAATAAGTAATACACAAAATCAAGAAACCAGCATCAGCAAGTGTCCTGGGCAACAAGCTTTAGGTGGTCCCGCTGAGGAGGGGGGGTGCACCAGGTGACCTCCAGAAGTCCCTTCCAACCTCAATCAGTCTGTAATTCTGTGATGATGTTGCTTTTCCATAGAGACTGCACTGATTTTTTTTTTAATGACCATCTTTTTAATTCTGATTAAATAACGATAACACACACAAATCAGATATAAGCTACTACACTTCAATTTTAAATCAAAAAACAAGGCGTTAGGAATCACCAAAATACATTTTAAAAACCCTTGCATTTAGGTAACACCTTTTAGGGTTCTAATTTTCACATCTCCCTAAGACTGGCTATTCTGTAAAAATGTCTTAGAAGCAGAAGTCAGCCATGAAACTCTACAATGGTAACAAAGTGGTCAACACTCTGAAATTATTATCTCAGAATGTTTTAAAAATGTGGGAGTGTAAGTCACTTAATCCTTCTTTTCACATCCCTGCTTATATTACTTTTAGTAAATCTAGTTTTCAATCTCAAAATATTCTTCCTCTCAAACATCAGACGGCATTCAATAGATTATTTAAGTAAAGACAAAACCAGTAAGACTTCTCTGTAACACCATCTAAAGAAGCTTCAGAATTCTACGAGCGAAAACAAAAAGACTACTTGTCTTCCTGCATTAAATAAACTGAGTGAATACTCTTTTTTTTGGCATAAAGCCATACACAATATCAGCAGATATATTTTTCCTTACAACACAAAAATGTATTGGTCAGTGCAAATACACAAGGGGGTTAAAATAGCACAGAGACTAGGAAACTAGATAGCTAAATGCTTACTATGATCACCTGGTAAAAATCTTCATTTCTATAGCTAGTATCCTTAGTCAAAAGCAAATAGCAATGTGGTAGTTCAAATACTAAAAAAGCAATACAAAATACTCTCAAAAGAAGTAATATTTCTAAAGCATAGCTATGCCATTCCTCCCACACACAGACTTGCAATCTTAGATGTAATTCTGTGCGCTATTTGAATGCTGCAGCTTATTTCCCAGAGGACAATAATGCAATGATTTTTTTTTCATATTTTCAATAAAAATGCAAAACTTAGAGTTCGATTTTCTTCATCCATGCAAATCACAATAGCACATTTAATCCTAAGGAAGACATGTAGCCTGCAGTGATCTATAAGAAAACTGGAACAAAAAATTCCAAATGTATAAACAATAAAGGGAAAAAACCCAAACCCTAAGTTGACGTTCTGCATTGTTCTGCGCATACTAGAGCTGATCAGTATAATGCAGCACAGGAAGTACGATTCTCCACTGAAAAGCCAAAAGAAAAATACGCTTAACCTTATTAGCTTTCCCTGACATTTCTTCCTCTTTTAGCACATAATGCATTACAGAGTCTACTCTGCCATGACTGTAAAAGCACTTACTTGGAACACTGATTTCTCATCTTTATTCTGCAGCTGTAATAAAAGTCTGAAAACCCTGTTCCAGACTGCTTTTTCTTGCTAAACAAGGAGAACCTTCTTTCCTCAGGGTGTCTGAGGCTCTTAGTCAAAAGTACAAGAAATGGAGTCTAAATGCACAGGCTATTGAAAAGGAAGTTATGGAATACCCACTTTTGGCTCATGTCCTGCTTGATTTAAAAATCTAACCAAAAGCAGTACTTACTGAAAAAATGCCCTTTAAATAAGTGTTTTTATGTAATATATAAGCTTATATGCACTTTCTAGGGATAAAAATGTACTGTTCTAGGAAAGTAACTGACAATACCAACTCTAGCACACCATCTGAAAGACAGATTTCTGCTTTCTTTTATTGCTGTTCCTTAATAATTCATTTGAGATGCTGAGACAGAACGAGCAAGTTCCTTTGTTTACAGATTTTTAAGTACTTGTTCATTCTACCTACCTCATAGAAATTCTGATAAAGTACCTATGTGAACACAGCTGAACAACAAATTTTCACATAATAAAACACTGTACCTAAGAGTTACAAGATTTCGCCAGACATACAGAACCATACTTTTGTTATACAAAATACTAAAATAGGGCTTAAAATCCAATAATCTGTTCCATCTATCCCATTCCTTTCATCCATCAAACACATGCATTTAAATGCAAATTTTAAAGCCATTACATATGCTTTAGTGAGATGCATAGCAAAGACTGCTTTGAGCAGAACTCGTTGACCCTAATTTTGTTAAAACAAACACTTTCCTGCACAAATAGGACATTTCTCCATAGTTGAATGTTATATACACGTATGAAAATACAATACACACGGGCAGTTGCACATACAAGCAAAACATTCACAAATGCACATATTCATCACTAAAAACCAGGCTTTTGAATGCAGTGTACTGCAATGAGTGAGAATGCAAAAAGTGTATAAACATACGTTTACACAGTGTAAATAATTTATCCCCCAAATTAAACCTTTGTTTACATGGTTTGACACTAAAACTGTTAAACCTTGTTCGAACCACCACTTCTTATCATAATTCCCCACTAACAGCAACAGAATAACCAGTGGATATCGAACTATTCCATCGCTACAATTGCAAATGTAGGAAACAAAGAATCACATCAAGTTTGTATGTGTTTTACCTGAAATCCTTTATAATTAATACGCTAAACTGGGGAAACAACTTATCTTAAACACATCAGTAGATTCACACTAAAGACTTCACCCAATCCATGCTGAGAATTCCAAAAACACTGGATTACTTTAGAAGTGAGGAGTTAGGAGCCCACCAGTCACTGTCAATCAGAGGAACCAGACTGTCAGAACTCTAGAAATTAAAACTTGGGTACTCCTGAACTGTCCATACTGCATGAAGAATTTCTTAAGGGCATGCATCTGACCATGACAGCTCCTCGTATAATCCCTACCCATGTTGCTATCTCCGAGCAACCTGTATCAGTTCATAACAACAGTGGCACTTTCATAACACATCAGTTGTCTCTGAGGTCATTATGGTTATTCTAGAAGCATTATCAGAACTAGTTACAACCAAACATACTAATACTCAGTATGGATTGTGTCTCAGCTCGGTATGGTTATATGTCACTCTAAGTATGGTAGAACCCTGCTGAGTAGTCTTCAGCTATCTTCATAGAGTACAGTACTAGGAGAGCACGTTCAGTTCCATTTTCTTTTTGAGAAATCTCTAACTCAAGCAGATGCATTGGTGCCCTCATATGCACGTATTTATAATGGATAGGATTCTCAACTCATACTATTCTCTGTTCCTAAAAGTTTGTATTAAAACCAAATTCAATCTTTCTGCACAAATGTTACAAACGCGCACACATACACACAAAGATCAGAACCATTTTGTTTTAAAATACTGTTGAAGAGTATAGTTTTCACATACGTTGAATTTGGATGAATATTAATTGATTATATGTCAGAAACTTCCCATCGTACAACACTAGCCACCAGAGAATAAAATACGGTCCCCAGATCAGCCCTTAAATCAAGCTTTAGGATGACTATCAAAAGGATTCTGATGGAAGTACATGCTTGACAAACATTTCAAGACTACCAGACATATGCATCAGCTGTAGTTACTTGACCAGTTTCACTTCATCTAACTGAATCTAAACTCAGCTTCCGCCTCATGAATTAACATCAGTGAGATATACATTAGTTTCTCATCATAGTAGTCCATTATGTGGATGATGTAACTGCACTCCAGATATTAAGATAGTTTAAACCATTTGGCTAAAAGATCATTGCATCACTACACCTGTAGAAAAACATGCTCCTGAACACGCAGCAATCTCAGGTCAATGCTCTTCCAATTATATTTACTGATACCAGAACAGGTGCCCAGTATTTTTAGTATATCCGTAAGAATGAGTCTTTAACTGGAAACACCTGTATCACCAATACCTAAGAGTTAAATGATGGCAGTGATGAAAACTACAGCTTTGCCACTGCTCAGAGCAGACAGAACTGCTTTATCCCGAGTGCCAATATTCTTTACTATACACATTTGTGGCTTCTATAAGGACTAATTTTTCAAAATGTAACAACAAATCACAAAGAGCAATTTTTTCATTGTGAATATATTTATCAAGAAAACCACAGTGTATTTTATACAGAAAAGTAGCAAATTAAGTCTTTCTTAGTAGCAAAAATCTAATCCTACTTGTTTATATCAGTGTTTGGACTCAGCACATAAAACATTTAGAATAATAAAAAGGTAATGATCTACAAGTAGTACTTAAACTATATTAGTAAAAATAATTCTAATTTGAATTAAGATAGTTGAACTGCCCCTTACTTTTTATCATCTGTATATTCTTTGCTAACTTAGTTAATACTTTTAACATCTTCTGAGAAAATGAGATTAAAATTTTGCCTTTTGTTCAAGACACACGGCTTTTTACCTCAATGCCAAATGTCAACCTCATTTGTCAGAAAGACGGAAATTGCAAACATATTAAATTTCTACAAATTTTCCCCAAATTGGCAGCTAGATAAATGAAAAAGACCCAGCATCTCCAGTGTGAGTTCAACAGTTATCTGTTCTGCCTTGCTTGCTGAAAGTCAAATCAACACATGTGTAAATCCAAACCAGCCATAGGGTATAATTAAGGAAAGTGAAAGGAGATGAGTGACAGTGGGAATGTTTATAGGACATGTGGCAGAAATTAAACACATTGGCTAGGTGTTGGAAAGAAAAAGACAGAAAGAACATTGGCACATGATGGTATGCTGAGGGGATCTGAGTGTGAACTGGGGCAATGGTGGTGAAAGAGCTGGGTTATTATCTTAGGGATGAGTATACACAACAAAGAAGTCAACAGGAAGCCAGACTTCAGTAGTTCTGCCCTTTTATCTAGTAACAGCTTTATAGTTCCCCTATTCTTCTTCTAAAGGACAACATAAAAAAAATATAAAAACCCCTGATTTTTTAAGCGACATATAAGTATTTACCAAATAGGTCAAAGCTCCAGTACCACTGCTCAGCAGCACTCTACTCATTGTGCTCACAGATACTTTTTTTCTCTCCCAACGTCGCGGATCACAAAATAGCCATTTTCGGGGTAGGAACTCAGATGACCTACTTCAGCTTGTCTGCTTGACACGTTTAGCACAGGCCGAGCTCCCCGATGAATGGGGCAGGCGGCTTTGAGTTACAGACGTGCTGCCGCAGTAGCCGCGGCGCCCGGCCCGGGGCCGCGGCCGCCCCTCAAAACCGCCCCGCTGGCGCGCAAGGCTTTAACGGCGCCCGCCCGGCAGGACGCGGCCCGGCCATGCCCCTCAGCCGGCGGAGCTGGTGGAGGAGGGTCCTTGAAGGCCAGGAGGGGGCCCAGGCCGCCCTCGATGGGGCGGGCAGCGGCGGGAGGGCCCGGGAGACCCCGGCGGCAGCTTCACCTACCTCTCGGCAGCGGCGGCACTGAAGACGCGGCTCCTCCCGCTGGACCGGCGGAGAGGGGGGCCTCTGTGTAGCATAAAGCCGGGGGCGGCGGCGGAGGGAGGCGCTGGGGGGCTGAAGAGAGGGGCAACGGCTGAGGCAAAGCCGGGAGGAGGAGGAGGAGGCGGAGGAAGGGGGGATCCTGGGCTCCCTCCTCCCCGCGGTCCGTGCTCAGGGAGAGGGGGGGAGCCGNGGACCGGCGGCGTGCCCTGTCCCACCGGCACCTCCCTGCCCCTTGCGGTGTCAGCCAGGAGCCGGGCCAGCCCTGGCCCCGCCGGCACACACCGGCAGCCGCGGGGAGAGTGGGCACGCCCCGGGGAGAGGAGCCCCTTACCGGAGCCTAGCGGAGACCACACATGGCTGGGGCTTGGGAACGCAGCACCAACAAGCATCATCTGCGTCTGGCTCCACTTTTAGTAGCTCCAGGGTGTGTCCTCTTCGACCCTCCAGCCTCCAGGCCAGGTCCCCCGGCAAACCACGGCCCCCTTCCTCAACACTTCCGCAGTTCCGTTTTGTCGGGCAGCAGCCCCGCAGGGGGCATTGAGCTGCAACCCACCCCGGGCAATAGCAACCCCGGCTCAGAGCTGGCGGAACTCCTCCCCGGACACCTGGCCAGTCGCAGGCGCTGCAGACTGATGCCAGCTCCCTTCTCCCCACAGGCAGCCAGGTCAGACCGCGTGGGAACCGGGTCACCAGAGCCCCACGGGTCAGGGCCATGGCAACGGGCGCTCGGCGTAGCTGCCCTCAAGCAACAAGCTGCAGGCAGCTCGAGGGGACGGCAGCCCAGCGTGGGACAAACAGGGCTTTGCCTTAGCACAAACATCACCTCCTTGCTTTCTCTATCTTGCCTTTGCCTGGCAAATTCTGACTTCATTTTGAGAGGTTAACTAAACTATGGGGACCTTTGGTTTGCCACTGCCACCCTCAAACCATTTGCTACCTGTGTGCCTCCCTGTCACCTTCTCTGTCACTCACTGTTTTAGATAGCAGGCCACACGTTGCCATCCTCTCCCTGTTTATTGCCATTCCCATCCCCTTCGCTGCCTATTTTTAGTCTCTCCTTACCACCCCCACCCCATTCTTGATTTATACAACAAAAGCATACCTCCTCTATAGCTGCCACCCCCATGCTGAATGTCTTTCCCACCTTTCACAGCTTCACACAATGAACCCGCTATTCCATGCACTGCTCCACAAAAGACTTCCCACTACTATTCCCACTCTGTTCAGCTGCCCCTCACGGCCTGCTTATTCCACGCTACAATCAACCTGCTGCCATCCGCTCCTTCGTCCCAATGGCCTGACCTCTCTCTACTCAGCAAACTTCATACTATTCCACCTCATCCACTTACTCATGCAGTACATTTGCCCCATCTCTCCCGTCGCTACTTAAAAACCTGTTACTTGTGCGCTTACAGTGAAACAACCGACCTTTACATACTGTGACTCTGCCAAGACAGCTACTGTTCCTGCCGCCTAAGTCCCAAAACAAAGACATTCTCTCCCTTATTCATAGGATATGTCTGCTGCTGCACCAAGCACATACTCACTCACATCTCATGCTTCAGCAAAGAAAAACTGGAGTAGAAAGTAAGTTTTTCATACACAGAAGTGATACAACCAAAACCTCATGCATCCTTCTGCCCTCTTTGGACTTTTGACCTTCATAGGTCAGTGAGTGTGGAAAAAGCTGAGCAGGACTGTTTTGGTTTTACCTGACTGTCATTTTGCTGTTTGCAGTTTGTGGCAAGCTGAGGTGTGAGATGATCTTCAGGTCTCTCCTACACACTGCCACAGAAGACGACCTCAAACCTAGCCAACAAAAAAAAAAAAGCCCAACAGCTTTGACATACTTATTCTCAACATTTAAAAGCACAATGCCCCCCCCATCCCCTTCTCCTTCACATTGGACAATTTGCCTCTACCAAAAAATCAAAATATGTTAATAATGCCTCAATTCTAATCTCCTAAATAAAAATGTGAGACTGTTCAATTTGGGCCCTCAACAATGACCAGCAGTATGAACACTATCTTAGTTAATATTAATTTACATAGAGATTTGGGCTGATGCCTCTGATTTAGGCACCTGCACAAAGTTGGTTACTAAGTAGCTCCCACTGGCTTAAATGAGACTATTGCAATGAATAAAATTCTCGACATACGTTTTTGAGCTACAGCAATATACCATTTACCATTTAATTTGAGTAATTTTAAAAGTTATTTTATACATATATGCATAATATACTTGACAACTCCTAGAAATGTTTTTACCCACTTCAACTAGACATTTGCAGTCCTTAGACTTTTCTGGTTTTTCTTCATACCACAATTATTACCAAATACAAGCAAAGTAACAAGATTATCTCAGAAAATGTAAAATGTATAATCTCATTGTTGAAATAGGAGTAACAGTTGGTTGTTCTTTTTTTTCAGATTCCTGACAGAGTTCTTGGCAAGGATGAAATCCTTTCTAAAGGCTGCTGCAAATGTGACAAAAACTGTTCATGTAATTCTACACCGCAGTGTATTATTGCATAATTCAAATGCCTGAGTAACTACAGAGTCAAGTATTTTCAGTTTGTTTTCATAAAAGAATGATTATACATGCCTGGACATCGAGGTAACTACAACCAAGTATTGCATCATGTTCCCACTATACTTTGTATATCTTGGTCATATGCATCTATTCTTTTTCCCAGAAGTGAGATATTTTATACAGAATTGAAAACATCATGTGGCTTGATGAGAGATTAGGTATGAAAATTCCAGACCAATGTGCAAAATTATTGGGTTGCAAGACAAAACACATTTTGTCACATGCAACACTATTATACATACTGTAAGGTTTCTTACATGCTCATATTCATTTCTTCAAAACAAGAATGCTGGCAATGTATTTACTCTAGGTATATCCAGCAGAACTCACTACTAACTCTTTTATCAGGAAAGAAGGGAAACAGTTGTATTTGCAAAAGTGGGAGGTTACAAGCATTGTTAAACCAGGCATACCAGTTTCACACAGATTTCCATCATCGCATTTCAATCACATGGTTGTCTGCTCCAAACCTGTCTTTCTGACTCAAGCAGTCAGCCAGGCAAAATCTGAGAACCATCACATTTTCCAGTAAGCAAAGCCACTGTTGACGAATGTGCATGTATTTGACATAATTGGTTATTTACACTGAAACCTGTTTCTCTGATCATTGAAGAAATCTTATTAGTAGCAACAACCTCTATGCCTTTAAGAAGTTTCCACGAAGAAGCCAATTCAATTTCCCACGGGGGACAGTTGTGAATTTAGGCTCTGTTGAACAGCTAAGCTGGCTCTTATCACTGGATTAGGGATTTTATTCAATTTTTAAAGTATTTATGTCGTACCCACATCTGAAAACAGCATGCATTTGGCGGGAGTTTTAGCTGTTCCGTACAAAAGATTCAAGTTGTTCATATCTTGGGGCAGGGTCTTATATCCATATGGTCTCCCTAACACTAAGCACTCACTTTACAAAAGACAATAACAAGAGAAAGGTTGAAATTAAAAATCTTATCAGGCTGATGGCCAGCAGAGATTACCAACATATGCAGAGTGACATTGTACTGTTCAAGCAGATAAGCTGATCAAACATCAAATTAGATATGCTCATTCCCAGTACATACACGCATATCTTGCTTCAATTTTACCCCCATCTTCCTTTCTGCATGACTCCCACACACTGCCCCAATAAACCCAGACTGCCACGCTGTGAGACATGCATCAACAAATGTCGATGCGTAAATCGCAAACACGGGATGAAACTCCTTTTTTCGGTATACTTTTCAACCAAACTAGGTCCCCGTCCTGATCACCCTTACCGAAGCAATGGCGGTATTTTACGTATGTAGTACACGCAGCACTACCACAGAGTAACCGCGGGCCTGCCGTGAAGACAAAAGACATTCCCCTTTCCACAGAAATACCTAGAAGCGCGGATTCCCCAGACATTTGTTCCGCCCGCAGTTACTGAAAGCCACCCACACGTACTCCCTAGCGGTGGGGTTCCACCCGCCCCCGCCCCGTGGCCTCCCCTCAGCAGCCCCGCGTCCCCCTCAGCCCACGACCGTTACCCGGCGGCAGGCGCGAGGCGCCCTCCCACCGCCCCGCGCAGGCGCAGGCGCACGCGCTCGCTTCCCTGGCGGCGCCGGCGCACGCGGAGCGGCCCCTGCGGCAGGCCCGGT